>JABUQX010093583.1:2500-37327 GCA_015478945.1 Trachelipus rathkii | reverse complement strand
TAATTATCTTCAATACACTCAGAGCACGGACGGAGACCAGGGGGCATAAATAAAGCAATAATTTAAATTATATTATTATATATATATATATAATATATATTAATTATATTAAGTATATATATATATTATATAAGATAGATTATATATATATATATTATATATATAGTATTATATATATATATATATATATACGCAGTATATATATAAGTAGTATTATTATAATATTATATTCTATAGGTATATATATATATATATATATATTATATATTATAATATATATTTTGTATATATATATATATTATATATATTATTTATATATCCAGTATATATATATATAATATATATTATATATATAATATATATAATATATATATATATATATAATATATTATATATATATATATATATATATATAGTATATTATATATATATATATCTTATATATATGGTAAGGAGAGTGTCCTCCTTCCTGTGTTTTCTTTTTAGGTTAAATTGTAGTTTGAAGTGAAGCGTGAGTGCCTGAAATCTTCATTTATTTAATTTGATGCTACTAAAGATTTAATATGTTTTCATTATTAATATGATTATGATTTTTTGAATATTAATATATGATATATGTTTATTGAATTTTTGTTTGGTTTGATTAACGATTAGTTTGTGTGAGACTAATGAGAAGGAGTTTAAGATATTTATCAACATCAGTATAAATCCTTTTACGGAATCTGAAGTATTGTGGGAAAACAATAGCAGCGGAATTGCTCAGGTAATTGACTTATTCAATCTATATCAAAGTTAAAACTAAATTACTTTATAAATTAGTATGATTTAAAAAGGTACAATAAAAATACCTTTTAATGAAATTAAAGCATCATTTAAAATAAATAAAATATTCTCTAATAATATTCTGAAAGTAAAAAAAAAAAAAAGGAGAAAATAAAAGTAATTAAATGTATATTCACAGTTGTCTTTCTGTCAATCAATCAATAAGAATTATCAAAACCATAAGTCAAGATATTAAGGAAAACTTAAAAAGACCCCATCCAATTTAGATATAACCGGCTGGGGTGAGTAAAATATATTATGTCAATTTGATCGATAAAAGAAATAAAAATTAAAGTTCAATACTACTCTCTTATGTAGGTCTTATTCTTAGGTTTTAAAATAACTTGCTGAAAAATCATCCAATGTCCATAACGAAGTTTGATCTGAAACAAAACAGATATGAGATAAGTACTCTGCCAAATAATCAATAAATAGTAGCAAGAAAAAACATACAAATAAAAAAACTTATTGTCAAATAAATAGCTTTAAAGAAAACGTTTACTGTATATAAGATATACTAATTTACTAACCAATTAATAAATATAGACTGTGATTTTTGTATCTTGGCTGTGATATTCTGGTCACTTGGTAGTGCCTAAATAAATATCTATTTTAGTAGAACCAATTATTAAACTTAAACTGAATAAGATTTTTTCGATAATAATATAGAAAATACTAATGCAAATGTGTGCCTTAAAAATATGTATATAAGTACTTTTGTTATTCACACTGTTGTGACTATTCTATTGGACTACTAAATCTTTTGTTGTCTCATCACTTAGTAGTGACCAAGTAATTTTTCTGTTGTTTGCCTCCTAAGTACAAATCTTTTGTTGTTTCGTCACTTAATAGTGACCCATTAATTTTTTCTGTTATTTGCCTCATAAGTAAATATCTTTTGTTATCTTGTCACCTAGTAGTGTCTTCAAAACTATTCTTTGTATATAAAGTTTTCTAATTAAATACTACTTTACAAATTTCTTTTCTTCTCCTTTTTATATACATTTTTTACATTTCTATGTATGTGATGAAAGTGATTAATATAGAACCAAACCGCTTCGAACCCAATCACAACCTGTAAGCAATCTCAGTGGATAGGCCTTTCCGGGTCCTCACAGACATTTGCGACTTGGATTAGAAAAAGTATTCTGATGCTATTTGCTTCTTATGTTGGAACTGCTGGTTGAACAACATTTCCTAAAGTGATAGCTATCCGAGGTAAATTATTACAATATTCGTACATTTAAGGTTCTAAATACAAATTTTTAATTTAAGTTCTTTTATTTTCGTCTTGGTTTTTCATCTAGAGTAAAGAAAGGAGGGTAACTCTACAAACTATGTTTTCTTAAAAAATCTTCCTTCGTCGGAAAAAAAAAAAATTTTTCCCCCCCCTTTTTTTTTGTGTACCAACCCCTTTCAGGGGGGTCTCATCCAACATATACACAAAATATTTATGTTGCGCCAGAACAGGACCTGAAAAGGTTCCTGCTCACTGCGTTGCGCCGGGTTGTGACGGTTCACATCCTATACATTACAACGGTTTACACTTCGTTTTAGGTTTTCTAAGTCCAAAATTACAATTTATCTAAACAAATCATGTACCAAAAACAATGGCTAAAGCACCTGAACGTACTGTCACGGTCAGGCGTAAGTCTGATTCAGACATTCAAGTAGGACCATTAAAAGAAAGAATGAGTATGGAAAATTTCCAATTGTATGGAAAAGATATGAAAAAAATGTTGTTGCATGAATCGGGTGAAAGGGAGAGTGAAATAAACCCACAAGTACATGTAGAGACGGGAGCTCGGAGAAAAGAAACTTTCATTCCGATACCCGTATTAAGTGAATTAAATGAGGAATTAATAAAGGAAAAAGATAGAGTGAAGGATTTTCTATCGGTGTGAAATCAGGTAGAAGAATTCAAAACAGAAAGACCTTATTCGCAAAAAACAAAGCAAACACGCATGCATGAAAAGAATGACCTGTCGTGTGAGAGTGATTCTGTGAGTGATGTAGGAAATACTTGCCGTGAAACACAGCGACCATACTATAACCATGATATGGTTGAAGAGAATATCCGTAGATTAAGTTCACCAAGACCTTTTAGGTCAGACAATGAAAGAGATAAGCCTAGGGATTATGGATTAAGAAATCGAGAATCACCTGGGAATAAAATATTTAATAAAGATAGAGAATACAAGGGTAGAATAAAAGAGCAACAAAGGGAATCAGAAAGTAATAGAAATGAGAGATATGAAGGTTTAAAACAACCACCAATGAGACCTGCAAGACAATCAAACCAACAACTGATACCAAGAAGGGAAAGACAGGAAGAAGATATTGATCTTAATTATGAAAACAGACATCGCCTTTCGTTATTAGAAGAAGCTATAATATTATTAGCTCAGTTGTTAAAAAAAACTCAAAAGCTAAAGGTGGTGGAGCCTGGAAAATACAGGTATGAGACAGAACAAGATTTAATAACGTATTTAAAAGACTTTGAAACCTACTGTGAACTTCACTACCCTAACGCATTCCATCAGTGGCTTCGGTTATTGGGTAGGCAGTTAGAAGGTCATTTTCTCAAATTGTTTCGCTTATTGACCAAAGATGACCGTGATTATTTCTCGGTCCGGAATACCTTAATTGAATGGTTTGAGGACGAGGAAAAACGAAAAAAAGAACATCGAATGCAGGCTTACCATTCGACATGACGACAACGGAACGAAAGTATCCGTATGTTCGCATTAAGGTTAGAGCGTTTGGCAAGAAGGGCATATCAAGGAATCGATATGAGGGAGCACGATTCGCTCCGGACTACATTTTTATGCAGCTTACCCCCTGATATCGAAAGTGTTGTTAGACAATATGTAAAAATGAAAGATTTAGACGGTGTTCACCGAATTTCTTGGGAAAAAATGGTGAGTTTTGCCGACTCCTTGGAGAAAAAGGAAGATGTATACCAGATTCAGACTTCACCATCACATCGTCAAGATAAAAGAGCAGAAACAACAAAAGTAGATTTAAACAAATCTATTGAATCTGTTATTAGGATAGATACCCCCCGATTCTTGTCGGGAGAACCACGATTCGTACTTGTGGAGGTACGATTTTTTCCTCGCATTCGTTGTTTGGGATCTTCTTTCTCTTGCAACACCTCTGTCCAATTTGGGTAGGTGGTATCTATCCTAATAACAGATTCAATAGATTTGTTTAAATCTACTTTTGTTGTTTCTGCTCTTTTATCTTGACGATGTGATGGTGAAGTCTGAATCTGGTATACATCTTCCTTTTTCTCCAAGGAGTCGGCAAAACTCACCATTTTTTCCCAAGAAATTCAGTGAACACCGTCTAAATCTTTCATTTTTACATATTGTCTAACAACACTTTCGATATCAGGGGGTAAGCTGCATAAAAATGTAGTCCGGAGCGAATCGTGCTCCCTCATATCGATTCCTTGATATGCCCTTCTTGCCAAACGCTCTAACCTTAATGCGAACATACGGATACTTTCGTTCCGTTGTCGTCATGTCGAATGGTAAGCCTGCATTCGATGTTCTTTTTTTCGTTTTTCCTCGTCTTCAAACCATTCAATTAAGGTATTCCGGACTGAGAAATAATCACGGTCATCTTTGGTCAATAACCAAAACAATTTGAGAAAATGGCCTTCTAATTGCCTACAAAATAACCGAAGCCACTGATGGAATGCGTTAGGGTAGTGAAGCTCACAGTAGGTTTCAAAGTCTTTTAAATACGTTATTAAATCTTGTTCTGTCTTTTACCTGTATTTTCCAGGCTCCACCACCTTTAGCTTTTGAGTTTTTTAACAACTGAGCTAATAATATTATAGCTTCTTCTAACGAAAGGCGATGTCTGTTTTCATAATTAGGATCAATATCTTCTTCCTGTCTTTCCTTTCTTAGTATCAGTTGTTGGTTTGATTGTCTTGCAGGTCTCATTGGTGGTTGTTTTAAACCTTCATATCTCTCATTTCTATTACTTTCTGATTCCCTTTGTTGCTCTTTTATTCTACCCTTGTATTCTCTATCTTTATTAAATATTTTATTCCCAGGTAATTCAAGATTTATTAATCCATAATCCCTAGGCTTATCTCTTTCATTGTCTGACCTAAAAAGTCTTGGTGAACTTAATCTATGGATATTCTCTTCAACCATATCATGGTTATAGTATGGTCGCTGTGTTTCACGGCAAGTATTTCCTACATCACTCACAGAATCACTCCCACACGACAGGTCATTCATTTCATGCATGTGTGTTTGCTTTGTTTTTCGTGAGTAAGGTCTTTCTGTTTTGAATTCTTCTACCTGATTACGCACCGATAGAAAATCCTTCACTCTATCATTTTCCTTTATTAATTCCTCATTTAATTCACTTAATATGGGTATCGGAATGAAAGTTTCTTTTCTCCGGGTTCCTGTCTCTTTATGTACATGTGGGTTTATTTCACTCTCCCTTTCACCCGATTCATGCAACAACACTTTTTTCATATCTTTTCCATACAATTGGAAATTTTCCATACTCATTCTTTCTTTTAATGGTCCTACTTGAATGTCTGAATCAGACTTACACCTGACAGTGACAGTACGTTCAGGTGCTTCAGCCATTGTTTTTGGTACATGATTTGTTTAGATAAATTGTAATTTTGGACTTAGAAAACCTAAAACGAAGTGTAAACCGTTGTAATGTATAGGATGTGAACCGTCACAACCCGGCGCAACGCAGTGAGCAGGAACCTTTTCAGGTCCCTGTTCGGGCGCCAAATAATATTTGTGTATATGTAGCGGAGGGTAACAGACTGGGAAGAAGAATCTGACGAAGAAAGTCTTTAAAGAAACCCAGTTTGTAGAGTTACCCTCCTTTGTTTACTCTAGATGAAAACCAAGACGAAAATAAAAGAACTGAAATAAAATTTGTATTAGAACCTTAAATGTACGAATATTGTAATAATTTACCTCAGATAGCTATCACTTTAGGAAATGATGTTCAACCAGCAGTTCCAACATAAGAAGCAAATAGCATCAGAATACTTTTTCTAATCCAAGTCGCAAATGTCTGTGAGGACCCGGAAAGGCCTATCCACTGAGAATGCTTACAGGTTGTGATTGGGTTCGAAGCGGTTTGGTTCTATATTAATCACTTTCATCACATACGTAGAAATGTAAAAATGTATATAAAAAGGAGAAGAAAAGAAATTTGTAAAGTAGTATTTAATCAGAAAACTTTATATACAAAGAGTAGTTTTTGAAGACACTACTAGGTGACAAGATAACAAAAGATATTTACTTATGAGGTAAATAACAGAAAAAATTAATGGGTCACTATTAAGTGACGAAACAACAAAAGATTTGTACTTAGGAGGCAAACAACAGAAAAATTACTTGGTCACTACTAAGTGATGAGACAACAAAAGATTTAGTAGTCCAATAGAATAGTCAAACAGTGTGACTAAGCAAAAGTCTTATATACATAATTTTAAAGCACATTTGCATTAGTATTTTTCTATTTATTATGAAAAAAAATCTAATTCAGTTTAAGTTTAATATTGGTCTACTAAATATAGATATTTAATATCAACAATCGATAAAATATCAAAGCAAGATACAAAAATACAGTCTAATATTTATTAATTGGTTAGTAAATTAGTATATCTTATATACATAAACGTTTTCTTAAAAGCTATTTTTTGACATAAGTTTTTTATTTGTATGTTTTTTTTGCTTACTATTTATTTGATATTTTGCAGAGTACTTTCTCATATGTTTTTGTTTCAGATCAAACTTCGTTATGGACATTGGATGATTTTTCAGCAAGTTTATTTAAACCTAAGAATGAAACCTAAAGAGAGTAGTATTGGACTTTAATTTTTATTTCTTTTATCGATCAAATTGACATAATATATTTTACTCACCCGCAGCCGTTATATCTAATTCAAAACGGGATCTAATGAGCTGAAACGAATTATAATATTTTCTTTGGAATTATTTTTTGATTGATTTAATATATGTTTCACTGTGAATATACATTTAATTAATTTTAACTTTTTCTCCTTTTTTTTTTTTTTTATTTTCAGAATTTTATTAGGAATTTTTTTTTTTTTTTTAAATTTTTTTTTTATTTTTATTAAGAGGTTTTTTTATTTGTATTATTTTAAATCATAAATCATAAAGTACTTTAGTTTTAACTTTGATATAGATTGAATAAGTCAATTACCTGAGCAATTCCGCTGCTATTGTTTTCCCACAATACTTCAGATTCCGTAAAAGGATTTATACTGATGTTGATAAATATCTTAAAACTCCTTCTCATTAGTCTCATCACAAATATCGTAATCAAACAAACAAAAATTCATAAACATATATCATATATTAATATTCAAAAATCATAATCATATTTCTCTGAAACATATAAAATCTTTAGTAGCATCAAATTAAATAAATGTAAGATTTCAGCACTCACGCTTCACTTTCAACTTACCAATTTACCTAAAAAGAAAAACACAGAAGGAGACACTCTCCTTCATATATATATATATATATATATATATATATATATATATATATATATATATATTATATATATATATATATAATTATATATATATATATATATATATATATATATATAGATATATATATATATTATATATATATACTGGTATTATATATTATATGTATTATATTATAATATATATTATATATAATCTATAAATACCGTATATATATATATATATATGTATATCTACATATATATTTTATTATATAGTATATATAGTATCTGGTATTATATATATATATATATATATATATATATATATATATAAATATTATGCTATATATATATATGATATATGTAAATTTAAGAAAATAAGAAAATTAAGAAATAAGAAAATTATTTAGCATCTAAGGAATGTGCGTGAGAGTTAGTATTTTTATATATATCATTATATGTCTCGATCCATTATGCTGCTTACCACCAAGGAGTGATTCATTCGAGCTATTTCCCCAGAAGCTTCCTCCACCACTTATTCCAGAGTTTCTCAACCCAAACCAGAAAATACAGAACTATGAATTCTCGCCTTTTTATTTGTTAAATTGCCATTGTCTAAAAATATGCTACCAACTGATGTAAAATTATTCAGAATTACTCCCTGCGAAATCTATTTTCATAGTATACAGAAGCAACACTATTAAATGAATTTGCATAAAATGTAATTTTACTTTTCTTGTCTAGACTCTAGATTGTTGGCACATCTGTTATAAAACATAAACAGGATGATCCAATCATTTCTAAAGAAAACCCAATACATATTATAGTCTCGAAAAGGCAGCGAAAATCCCTTAGCTGTTTTGAGTGAACATAATTTAATGGATAATTAGAATTAGAATTAGAATGGATAATTAGAATGAATCATTTTTGTATGCAAATTGACTGACTTCCAAGCAGCAAGAACTAACTCCTTATTTCCACAAAAGAACAAAATGAAAAACTCATCCGATTTTGTTTCTAACGTTACAATTTTTAACACATTTTACCTTTAAGAAAGATAATATCATTCTTAGAACCTCAACAAAATAAGGACCATCAAAAATTTATAATAAAAAGATTTACAAATATTTTTACCTACACTTTTTTAAAATTGAAAGTGAAAGTATATTACTAAGCATTGTTAGCTAATTATATCACTATGTAACACATTTTTTGTCTTTGTACAACAGTTGTAATTTAATATTTTCTTATACCTAGAAAGTATTAAAAATAGACAATATCTCATCCAATCTTTGATTTTGTGATCAGGATAAAGATACTTCACAAATTTACCAATTCCGATATAAAAAAAATTGGTGAATATAATCAAGGAAGCCTGAATGGACGCATCTTGCGCTTTCATTGTTCGAAAGGACTTACCTTGCTTGTCCACCACAGAGTATTGCTAGTGAACGATTCTTTAGTGGTGCTGATAGATCTATGATGGAAAACGTAGTAGATTAAGTGGCCAGAGAGCTGACAAATGATTAACTTTGAAATATAACTTTTGCACAGTTTACCTTTCAATGGTTGAGTTATAATGATCAACCATACCACAACGTCATGAAATTCTTTTCTTTTTCAGGGGGCGCGGAAGGTTGACAGAATTTTAGAGGTTGGATTGGGTTATATGTCCGCTGTTAAGTCTTACTTTAATTCCTTTTCATAAAATATTTTACATTTCGCCCCTATGGGAACTTGGGTTAGAAATGTAATGTACTTCCGGCCAGATTAATCAGGTTTGTAAATCAAATCGTGCGGAACGATTAGGTTTTGCCGTTGTAGCATTTCGATTCCCATCGTTACATTCAGGCGAAAGCTAAGTGGCATTAAAAGATGAGCAGACATTCGCATAGAAAAATATAATCTCTATATTTCTTAATAGCCTTAAAAGCTAAGTGTAACTTGAACTGGTCAACAGAGCGTTTATAAAATTTCCAAGATAATATATATATAACAAATGATATTATAATAATACTACTATAATATATTTCTTTCAAAGATTCTAAATAAGATATGCAAAACATAATAAAGTTAGAAAGTATATCGCGATCATAACTTCTAAATAATAAAAGAAAAAGTTTCTAAATATGAGAACTTCCACGAAAAATTTCATTATTCTCCTTCTTTTTCTAAATATTATGGTATATTATAATAATTAATTATTAGCGATAAAAATATTTGGAAGATCGATATATATATAGTAGTTAAATAATTATATAGGGTTATATACTATATCTAATATGATATATATATATATATATTTTATTGATTCTGTCTAATTGATATATATATATATAATTCTTTATATATATACTAGTATCAGGTCATATATAAATGTAAATTATTGATGTTAAACCTGTTAGTCTGTTAGGGGCATACTATTCCGTTTGGTTAGTATATATTATATACCGCCAAAGAAGCATTATTTTTTATGTTTTGTTTGCGCGTCCGAAATCGATACTTGTGCAGGAGGTCAAAAGTACCCTATGGAGCTCTGACATCAATCAGATTCTCCATTCGCCGCAGCAGGAAGCCTCATGATCTCAATGATAGCATATTCCGCGTAACTGTGGAAGGTTTTATCGTGGGTACGTACGGCACGGGGAAGATTGGATGTGGAGAGGGCGGGGTGGTTTGATTTATGGCTTGATTAGTGATTTACTGCTTCAAAGATCAGTAAAACTATCTACACTTTAGGCTATGATATTTTATTTTCTAATTCGAGACCTGCTTACCAACGAAATGTAAGGAATTTATTTCTTTGTGATAAGACTTTGTTATTGATATGTTATGTTTTGGATAAAATCTTTTGTTATGTTAGGCAATTATTGCGTTGGGTGATTATGAAAGTTGGAGGGGGCTGGGTTGGGATCGCGGCTTAAAAGGTTCGATTTTCCGTTAAGAGATGAATGGTTCTTGTGTAAAGTATTTGATCTAATGTTAATCTGCCATAAGGGGATCAAGGTACATCGAAATTAAAAAACAGTGTGATGTACGCTTAGCAACATTTTTATATATATCAGTTATTGGTCTGTTAATTGATAATAATTTTAGTACTACTATAATTAAATACTATAAGAGTTGTGATTATATATAATAGACATTTTAGAAAATATGATCTAGAATATGCCAATTTTTATCTTTTTATTAAAATTTCTATTTCATCTGAATAATTAAACTAATCTTAATTAAGAAAAAAAAAGGCTATGGTGCAATTTAATAGTCCTGCATAAACGTACTATAATGGCAAAATCGTTTAACCCATGATTATGTTTAAGAGAGAGCTATGTTGCATATAGCCTGATATATATATCAGAGCAATGGTTTTGAACAGGTACGTTTTTGATGTAATGGCTCGGCTGAGTTTATATTTTTACTTTCAATATGATTGTCCAGTTTATCTTTGTTAAGGTGATATGGGATACATCTACAATGATAGAACTTTTGTTGTAAAAACAATTTAAGCGTTAGTAGTTCATGTTGTTGGTCGAGGACATGCCTTAATATATAGGACCTGTTTTGTCTTTATGATCGTCAGTTTTTTTTGGGCGCAAGGTGGGCGTTAAAGGTTTTAAAATATTTTGCTTTTTACGTTGAGCATTATATTCTTAGTTCAGGTTTATGTAGTGAAACTTATGAATGTACTAACAAATGAATTTTGTAAAGTGGTAAAAGGAATGGATTCAAAAGTTTTATTAATTGTGAAAACTTCTGTTACGTTATCGAAAGGGGGCCTACTATTTAAGTGTTAGTTTAAAAATTATAGACATATCATTTAATTTTGTAAAATATTTATTTTTATTGTTATTGTTTTAATTTTTAAGTGAACATAATTTCCAAACAGATAGCGCTTCGAAATTTCTGACTTTAAATCGTTAGCTTGGAATATTACCGTGTCATGGAAGTAATATATAAATATGATATGATATCTAATATAGTTGAGGAGACTGGTGGTTATAATTAGATATTTTAGCTGATTTTAAGGTATAAACTCTGCTTTATAGATATGTAATAATATATACCGACAAATTTTCTACTTATCAGTTATTACAATAACATAAATATTTACTTATAATAAAGTGTTTATCTAAATTTTAATCATAATACATATAATAAAACTAATAAAATGTCGAAGTGAAGTTGAAAAAATGTATGTTCAATTGCATCAGATCATATTTAAATATTTAAATCACAAAAACGTCGGACAGAGAATAGACATGAATCAGATCAATAGATCAATAGATCAGGGGGTCTAGGGAGAGACTGGGAGTAGAATAGTGAGAGGGTAGGGTGGGTAATAAAATCAAAAATTTTTTAAGGTTATAAAGCATAAAATGAATAAAATTTTTTTTAGCAAAACAAATATTGAAAACAATAAAAAAAATTCTAAAAAAAAAAAATTAAAATAAAAATTTTAAACAATAAAGTTAGAAAATAAATTAAAAAGTAGCACAAAGAGTAAATTGTAAAATGAAGCTTATAAAATAAATTTAGGACAAACTATATATTTAGTTGACGTTTATAAAAAGAAACGAGATTTTGAAAATAGAAATGTCAGTCTCCAACCTTTTAGAAAAAGCAGGGTGGCTCTTCCCTCCAGTCGCATATTTATCCTCGCTCTTCTGTGTGCTCTGCCGAAATTTCATCCTCCTATGTCAATTTTCACTGTTTGGGGCTTCAGGCCCCTACACCATGTGAAAGTAGCGATAAGTAACTTCGTGTGTGACGAAGTTACTTTAAAGAAAGGTGTATGCCTGTGGCGTAGGCGTAACGTTACGTAACCACTGCTGTACATGGGTCCACCTTATAAGAAGGTGTATACGCAAATTTTCAACCTTCCATGTCAATATCCAAGGTTTGGGGCTTGCACCCCCTCCTCCTGAGGGCGTAGTGTCATCTTACCTCTTCTGTATCGATGTTACATGCTAAGAAAGGTGTATACCCAAATTTCATCGACTACATCATATATCCAAGGTTTGGGGGCAGGCACCCCCCCTACGGAGGATGCCCCCGCATGGCAACCGTGTAAAGCCTCGTCGTAGACGAGGTTAGGTCACCCCCTATCGGGGTGTCAAGTTTGAGAGAGATAAATGATGTAACTCTAATCCGTTACGCCAGGTGTCGGTTGGTGGGCGGGTGGGCAGTGGGCGATAATAATAATATATAATTAATAATAATAATTAATAATATATAATAGATGAATATAGATATATAATCTAGGCACCCAGTAATATCTTGAATAATAATAATATCTTTAAGTATACAGCCTAGTGTGGGAACCTGCGCTATGGCCAAGTTTCAGCCTTCTACTGTCAATATCTCAGGTTTGGGGGGCAGCACCCCCTCTGGGGGAATGGCCACGTAACCTCGTCTACAACAAGGTTACGTCACCCCCTATGGAGGTGTCAAGTTTGAAGGATACCATGTTGTAAACTCTTCTCGTCCGCTGGCCGACCCAGGCCCTCCGGCTATGTCGAGTCCGGTTGGTGGCGCCGTGGCCTTAAGTGTGCAGATATAAATGATAATACATAATATTCATCTTAGAAACATACTTTTAAAACACTCACTTACTCGCTAAGGTATGAACTTTGATATTTTGAAATAAAGTGAATGACGTATTTTTAAGTCAAATAAATAATAATCATCTTATAAGAGGGCTTATACCGGTTTTAAGTTTCAGCCTTCTATTTGCCGTTACAACTGCAATAAGATTAATTTATTTTTCAATATTAATATCTTTCAAAATAAATAGGTTTGGGGGCCAGCACCCCTGAGCTAGGGAAGCATGCCAGCTGTATACCTCGTCTAGTTGGCGACTTGGGCAAGTTTGAGAGAAAAGACTGATTAAACTGTGACCTACCGAGGTACCAATCCTTAAAAAGCCTAGTGGGCAAAACAACTCCTTTATTCCTAACCGCTACCCGTTACCTTACTACTTAAACTTAAGTATAGAATGTTAATTGTGCGGTTTGATTATTAGTTGCATCTTCAGGGCGGAGTGTTGGTATCGTTGTGATCAGGAAACTTAGGAGGTTAAGGTTGTACGCTAGCCTTATTAGTAAAATTATTATATATTGTGAAGGTGGGTGATTACTATATATTCCTATATATAACTAATTATTTGAATATTTTTTTAAGCATTTCGTAAAGGTGCCATTATAATTATTACTATTATTTAATTAAAATATTATTATTATTATTATTATATTATTATCATAATTATTAATTATTTATATAATATTATTATTATTTTTTATTAATTCTTATTATTAATTATGTATTATCTATTATTATTATTATTATATTAAAAATATTAATTAATTATAATTTAATTATTTATGATATAATTATTGTAAACTTATATAATATATGATGAGGTATTATATAGGAAAAGGGGTTGTATAATATAAATTGTAGTAATTCAGGTGGACACTAAAAAAAAAGTGTATTATTTTCTATTATATTCTAAACAGGTCGTGGAAGCATTAAATTAAATGCATAAAAGGATAAATCTATTTTCTTATTTTGTAGGTGTTGGTGGTTTTGATCTAAGTTCTAATATTATATTAATATATATATATAGTATATATATATTATTATATTTATTAATTTATTTATTTATTTAAATGATTTATTTTTATTGTTTCGAAAAACAACTGCGTTTTTTTTCGGGGTCGTGTGTATATTGTTGGTAGAGGCGACGCCTTTTTATACGGTAGTTAGCGACCCGGCTTTTACGGTAATTTAAAAATTCCGCAACCCACCGCTAATTTCAAAAAAATTCGCCAGCTTAGCAGTCCAAAAGTCGTTAACTTGTTACTAGCAAATATATATATATATATATATATATATTAATAATATATTATATATTATATATTATGAATATATTATATATATATAGTATATATATATATATATATATATATAATATATATATATCTAATATATGGTGTTAAGTTGGGGTTGTTGGATTTGTGGTGTATTAGTTAGGGTTGTTGGTGTGTTCTTAGGCTATTGTGTTTGGAAAATAGCTTTAATCTTAATCTTTCAGAAATTGCAGGCATCATTTTTTCAAGTGACTGTTGACAAGTTCATATAAGAAAGGTGTTGAAATAAGCTAAGGTTACAAGATAAGAAGAGCGTAGCAAGGAAATATAAATATTATGGCTAAATTAATAAATAGTTTGGCTCTTAAAATTGAATCGAGGGTTAGTCTACGTGTTTTGTTCAAATAAGGCATTGGCTATTTTTGCAAACTCATAATTCATATATTACAGTTAACCACCCGAGAACAATAAATGTGCATTTCTCTTCCATAATTATGACGTAGTTATTTTACTGATTAAAGTACTAATATCCAGATTTTTATATTTTAAACTATTAAACTATTTGCATAGTGGATAAGTCGAGAAGGGGTTTGCAATATTTTTTTTTTTTTTTAATTTTAAATACATTTATTCACCCTATTAATATTATTATAAACATATAGAGATATTTTTTTTGCCTACTGTGGTAAATTGTCAAATATGTGACTGCCATTTCCAGACTCCTAGTTGAGTTCTTCTAAGAGTATTTCCCACAGTATTTTCCGCACACATCCTGCGCCTCTATCGTTTAAACCATTGATTTGCAAAGTGGTCTATATCGACCCCAGGGGTCTACAACAACTGCAAAGGGTCCATGAAAGGTACAAATTTTTTGGGGGGTTCATGAGATGTAAATATGGGGGGTCAAACGATGAGGTTGGATCTACATTTTAAGGCATTATATCATTAATTAAATTAAATTATTTTAGTTATTTCTAAAATTGTGTAAGTTGTAGCCATTCGCTTTGCACTTGTAAAAACTTGCACATAATGATTATAACGCAGTATCATCATCGTTATTAACGCATTACGCGCAGTAGAAATCTTGTCCATCTTGTCTCAGAGCTTGCGCGGAGAGCAGTCGGCAGTAAGACTCTAATTTAGGGCACCGACTATGTTCAATTGCGTCAGTCAATAAATACGAATGTGAGAGCATTTAAAATACTTCATATTCTTTCCTGAAAAGGAAGTGTTAAGAAAATATTTTCAAAAACATAGACTAATGGTAAAACATCTTGAAAATAGTGTGAAGTGGGTTAAACATGAATCGATTCATTTTGTTTGGCGAGGCGCCGGAGAATAAGTAAGTACATTATTTTTTTTTATAAAATTTTATTTTCTATCATTTCTCGCAGTTAGCAAAGATAGATAAATTACGGCTATCTATGACTCGAGTTTTTTTAATGAAATGAATGAATGTTTGAATGCTTTTTGAATGTTGGGCCAAAGAAGGGTTTTGTTTATATTAAAGAAAATCGTGAAACGTGAAGCAAGTAAGGGGACAGAGGGATATTTCGCATTTGTCATGTATAACTTTGCTAATATTATATATATATATATATATAATATATATATATATATATATTATACTATATATATATAGTATATAATATATATATATATATAGTAGTATATATAATATATTTATAAAATATTATCTATATATATAATAATATAATATATATAATATATATATATATATACAGTTTTAATACAAAATCATTTGGTAAGCAGGGAGTTCTACCCAAAACGCGAAAACATGGGCAAGTGGCTACGAAGACAAAAAAAGTTTGGGGGACCTGCTGGTCTACGACTCTAGAGGCATTTTGGTTCTCAACGGGGGCGATGTATCCGCCCCTGGGGGGCGTTAACTCGAAATCCCGACAACGGAGGGCGCGAATTGAGTTTTCGGGTGTGGTAGGCGGTATTTAGAGGGATGGGGCTATTTATTAGACGTAGAGTAATCATAGTGTAGGTATAACGGATATAGGATATATATATATATATAATATATATATGAGTGAGAGTATAGTATATATTATATAATATATATATATCAATTAATATTATTTTGTAAATCTCCATGTTGCCTTACCCCCTCCTCAGAGCGCCCCCCCTTAGCCGCCCCGCTCCTCAATAGGCGCCCGCCCTTACCCCCCCCTGCAATAGCGCCCCTGGGATGTCGGTGTAACCCCTCAGGGGGCCTTGAAGGGGTGCCGTATCCTCCGAGGAGAGAGCGAGCCGCGAATGCTAAGAGTCTAGACCCCAGAAGGTTCCCCAACGCAGTTTTTTTTGATGCATTTACGATAGACCAACTGTATAGACCTAGTATTAATTTTCCGGGTTTTGATGGGATATAAATAGACCCCGCTTCCTATGATATAATGTAATTTTTTTGTTAAAACTTTAAATAATTATATATATAATTATATATAATATATATATTATATTAATAATATGTATATATATATATATTATATAATTTATATATATATATATATATTATATAATCATATATATATATATATAGTACTATAATATTATAATATATATTATATATATAGCAAAGTTATAACATGACTAAAAAATAGGGGATATAAAAAAAAATATATCCTTGTCCCCTCACTTGCCTTATTCACATTTCAATCAGTATTTCTTGAATTATATAAACAAACCCTTCTTATGGGCAACAGTCAGAAAAGCTTCAAGCCTTTGGCAACATAAAAAAGAACTATCGAGTCATGATAGCGTTATTTATCTATCTTTGCTAACTACGTAGTAAAAAGCTAAAATTTTATAAAAAAAATATGTACTTTATTTTCTAATAATGCTGATTCATAAATGACATCGATTCATTTTAACTTTCATTCACTTTAATTTCTATATGCCTAACTCACCCAGGTTTATTTATTTGAAATAATTTTCCTTAACACTTTCCTTTATTCAAACGTCGTATGTATAGTTATAATATTAATATGTATATATTTTTATTATTTGATATAATAATATATATATAATATGTTATGGCTTGTGATTACAAAGCGTTTCCGAGTGAAAATACATAAATGAGTAAAAATATATATTGTGATTTGAGTGTTTAAGTTATTGATTTGTGTTTTTCTAGAATAATTGAGGAAATTCAATATAGTAAGATTACTTATATATATAATTAATATATATATATATTATATACCTATATATATTATTTATTATATATATAAATATATATATATATATTAATATATAATTATAGATATATTATATATACTCTTTATTTCTGTGTTTGATTGTGTTTGATTTATTTTGTTATATATATTTGGTTTGTTATGTTTTTTTTCTTTGATGGTTGTGGGTTTTTTGGTTAGTTGCTCCAAATCGTTGAGAATGCTTAAGTAGAGTAGTGTTAGTGGTAACGGGTAGAGTTTTGTTGGTGTTTTTGTTTCTTATGTTTTTTGTTTATGTTATTTTTTTGTTTTATTCTTCATTGGTTGTGTATTTATTATTTTTTTTGTATTTATTTTTATTTTTTTCTTTTTTTTTTTTTTTATTTTGCTCATTCTATTCTATTTGTTTTTTGTTTTTTTTTTTATAATTTTTATTTCAATCAGAAGACCAGCAACACAATATATTTTTTTTTTTTTTTTTTTCTTTTTTATTTTTTATTTTATATTTCATTTTATTTTTATATTATTTTTTTTTAATTTTTTTTAGATTATTATTTTTATTTTATTTTTTGTTTATTATATTATTTTTTTTTTTTTTATTTTTGATTAGTTATGCTGTTATGGTTTTGATCTGGTCTTTGTGATAGAGTGCGTCTGTTGGGGCTGCTTGGTGTAGTCGCTGTGTTTGTAGCGGTGGTTGGTGGTGTTCTGTGGTATCCCCACTCTTGATGCCTGTGGCTGGTAGAAAATGTGTGCCTGCCTACGTGTGGTTTCATATCTAGTGTGAGTTGTGTGCGTAATTTTTTACTGTTTCATGAACTTTTCAATTGTTCGCTGTAGGTAGATGGTGTGCATACATTGTTTGATACAGTATATAAAGATATGCGTCCATGGAATAAGAACATATGGTTGTTGGGTAGGTAAGCGTGTAAGTGTTTTTTTGTGAATTTAACAGTGCTCGTTAAATAACCGTAGACATGAAAAAATTCATGACATTAACAGATTTTTTTTTACTTTTTTTTATGTTTTTTTTTTTTTTGTTCTATGTTTATTGTAATTGTTATTGTTCTTTGGATCTGTTATAATAGGTTTGTAGTAAGTGTATTGTTGGTGGGATTGGTCCGGTGTTGTGTATTATAGGTATGTGTGTTTTGATAATCATTTAAGCGTAGTATAAGTAGTAATGGTTATGATTGTGATGTGAGTGTATTCCTGGTTGAAGTAATGTTTTTTTTTTTTTCTCTGTCACAGACTTTTATATATTGTGCTATGAGATTGTGCCAGAGATTTGCCAGACCCTAGATGTCCAGTAGTATTTCTTATTTGTTGTTGTGCTTGAGAGTCATAGTTTATATTTTCTTAAGGAGATAATTACGCATATTTGGTCTTCTATATTTTTGGTTATAAATTTTCTAAGATACGCCTTAAACTTGTGTGTAAGTGATGCCGGATATGTCGCGATTAAAGTGAGCTTTCCCGTGTGGTTATGGATGTGTGTATTTTCGTTTTGATACGTGTGATTATATTGTGATACAAACTTGTGTCTCTTAGAGCTTATAAAAAGTTAAGTGTAGGTGTTCAATTAGGATTACCGTTGTGTGCATGGAATAGTGCTTTATTTGCATATATTCTAGTGATATTTCGAGTTGCACAGTGTATCCATCTTAAGATGAATATATTTTGGACATTCTGAGATCCTGTGTCTTTTTATGTGTAGAATAAAAGTGACTGGGCGTCTATAAGCTGTAGAGGACTATGAATGAGTGTGCTTTCTCGATTACCAATCGTTAAGGCATTCAAGTCATGAGTAAAGTTCACTGAAGGTATATATGTCTAAAATCCTTTATTCTTTCATGTTCTATTTTGATTCTTCAAAGACATAATATGAGGTGGAAGTATGTAAGGAAAGAGACGCTGACAAGTTAAAGTCTATGTTCGATAAAAAATCCCAGGTCAAAGTATCCAAATTTGATAGATTAATTTAATTGGAACTTCTTGGCTTCTTACAAAGTATTGTCTTTTGTATGTATTTGGCAAAACGAATTCTTAAAAATTACAGAATAACGAATTTGGATACATTTGAAATAGAAATATCATCTACTTGTTTCACATTTACATTGAGTATCTAATTTGATTATGATTTTCGCAATTGCAATGTAGTCACCATTTAATATAAGTGGACGCTACGTTAGTATAGAGGCAACTAAGTTCTTAGCAGATGTTTCGTAGGAATATGTAGTGAGTCGATTTGGAGAACAGGGTCCTCATGATATTGATAGTATTGGCCATATCTATATGAATAAGTGTATATGATATAGATAAATAATTGAGCATAACAGTCTTGCTTTGGTGTTTTGATGTGTGTTTCGTTTTTTGGTCATGACATGATGTGTCAATATTATGAGCGAGCTGCTATACATGAGACTCAATAGTAGAGAATTATGAGTAGAGTGCGTAATTCAATTTATCTAGGCAATGTAGAAGTTGGGTTTTCGTTTCATAAATGTTAAAGCGTGGTAGAGATATGAATGAAGGTAAGGAATGAATGTACTGGCGTCGGATAAAAGTCTTACCAAAAAGCTGACACTTGATAAAGGCTAAGCCTCTATATTCCATGTAGCTTTTCTAGTTGTATTTTTTTAGACGAAAAAAGACATTCCATTAATCTAGGATATCTCGGATGTCTTATGAAAAGTGGGGTGGCATCATCAGCTGACGTGTGGGCATATGCAGCTATGACGGTAGCGATCGGATATCCTGGGAGAATCGAAGCGAGTTATATTAGAGTTGCACATCGAGAGAGGACAAGTATACTGTCGCATTGGAAGCCCTGGGAGAAAGGGGGGGTTGGTTAAGAGGATAGAAGAATGGGGCATAATGGTGGGGGGGGGGGGTATTTTTGGCTGCGGGGGGTTATTGGACTGGGTTGCATAATTGGGCTTAGTTCATGCGCTGTGCCAACATTTTAGTTTGGGGCGTTGAAAGAGGGGAGATTTAAGGACAGGGCAGATTATATGGGCGTGTAATATCCGGCATCCCTTAATGTGTGTCCGGTAAGGGGTACATTTGGAGTCTTTGGCGCGTACGAAGAGTGCCTTTAAAGGACAATAAATTATCTACATAGTGGTGTCGCAGCATGGGTCCTATTCGGATGCAATCGCATCGTGCGTATTAAGTTTCGACAGCTTTGCTGAAGATATTTGTGTGGAAGACGAGTGCATTTGATCAACGATTATTGCTACATGTCTGGAACAATAAAAGCGTACATCAGCGAGGTTAGGTGCGCTTTTCCAAGAGACGAGCAAAAGAGTGAGAGAGAAGAGGGGCTGGCTTTCTTTCGACGTGTCATTTCTCTACTATAACTCTGTTCCGGTCATGAACTCACCAACCCCCAGCAATATAGCAATCGAGGGTATTGTAGAGAGCAATGATATATATATATAATATATATATATATATATATATATATTATATAATATATATAAAATATAAATATATATATAATAATATATATATATAAAATATATATATATATATATATAATATATATATATATAATTATATATTATTATAATAAATCATACAAATTATATAATATAACACAAAATTTTCATATATATTCAGATAAATTCAATATATATATAATATATTAATATATATATATATATATATATATATATATATATTATATATATATATATATATATCTATAATATAATATATATATTATAATACAAATTATATATTTATTATATAAATATAATATAATAATAATATCTATATAAAACTATCTATAACTGTATATACTATATATAAATATATTTTGGAGCAATTGAGTAAATTATTTATTAGAGTCTGCCATGAAAGGTCTGAAGGTTCCCGTCACTATTTGATTAAAGTTTTTCTTTTAACTCTTATTTATGCGATACTAATATGCACCGTAGCAGCTATCCGCATCTGCGGATGCGGAAAAAATGACATCTGCTGCATCACTACTTTGAAGTAAAGGGGATTAAATTCGGGAGAAAATACAAAAGATGGCAGTCCACAGAAGTTGATAAAATTCAGATGTGCCGAAACTAGAAGAAACCGTATACAACAATGGACAGCTTGTTGTTGTCATATCGTTACTAAACTAGTGTTAAGACTCTACACCCATGTGTTGCGATGGTGTTTCATTGAAGATGAAATGAAATAAATCAGGTCACTCAAGCATCTGCCATTGTAGTACTTGTAGAAAAGATCTTTAGTGTAAGCATCACCCCGTAATGAAAATGAATTAAAGGGATTTAATTAAAGACTTATAAGTCTTTTAGCTTTTGATTCGGCTTTACACAAAACAAGAGTGAAAGTAGAGCCCCTCTCGTTAAGATATGAAAACTATAGGCTGTTCCAAACAAGTATTGGTGAGACCTTTGTATAATGTATAATAAGGAGAAAATTAAATCCCCCAACATGAACAGAATTGCAGTCGGTCGAGTGATATACTTAGATTACATTTTTTGTCTGTGTTGCTCCTAGGAGAACTATAGAACACCTATAGAGATAGGTTAGTGAAAGGAGTTATGAAGTGAGAGATTACATCATACTTCAGACATTTGATAGCTAATTTTATGCGAGTCGAAGGATCATAGTGTTTGTACTTATTATATTTTATGATACATAAATCCATATACCAGAATTGAATGGTTATGCCTATTTGATCATAGTATGCTTATCTCTCAATTTTGAGTTCTACTAAAAAGAGAGTACAGTTATTAACAATTTTAAGTTACTATTCAACAAAGATTATATCTCTCGGCACAGAGAACAGGATTGTTATTCTATCATCACTTAAGCAACTCTAGGTGAGATCTGTTTTTTTGAATGAGTAGAAGAGACTGAAACGGAATAGTCCCAATAATGGCTATCACAAGAATGTTCATGTTTATCATTTTCAAGAGTGTATGATAACATAGTGAGCATATGCAATTCGCACACGAAATTCAAAGCCAAATATGTACGTTTATGCTCAGAATATGCTGTGAGAATAGGATATACTGTCGTTTTAATTAAAGAGAATTTTTATCTTGCAGAAGCATATCCATCTCAATTTTGAATTCACATTCAGGCAGACGACAAGACTGCAAGCTGTGATAAAAAACGTGAGTAGTACAGATGAACGGAAGTAGTAGGAACGTGAAATGGTCAAAGAAACAGAGCAATAAAAAGAAATTAATATTCCATAATCTGAGTCGGACAAACCTGTCAAAGTACTCTACCAAGTAGTGAGGGGAACTTAAAGAATTAGTTTTTTGGATTTTAGCGAAATCATGAACGATGAGAAAGTGGTCCGGGCCTATTAGGTTCCAAATAAATATCGGTGCGTAGGAAGAGGAGGAAATCTGTGTAGAGATTCAGTGCAGAAAAAATGTTGAGCTCGATTTAGATTCAAAATTGTGCAAAAGAAATATATAAATTCCGATTTAAACGATTTGATCCGATTGTGTGTGGGTAAGCAACTCAGTCACTGTTGAGTAAAAACAAGCATTAAAAGGCGATAGGTTCATTCTCGGCATCGGGGCAAGATTAACAGTCAGCCATAGTGAATCCCTATCGCATTCTCAGCAAGTATAAGTCTAATTTTTATAACTTGATATAGCAAGTAGAGAGAGGCAAAAAAGCTTCAGGTATTGGTGTTAAATCGTTGAGAAGAGCTTAAGAAATTAGTGATAGAAAAGACCTGTGTCTGAGAAGATATGCTCTCTCGACTAGTGAGATAAAGGTACGTATGGATAGAGATAATAGATGAAGGCTATCGTGTCTTAGATCTCGATTCATGCTAATTTTCAACTATGAAGTCAGTTGCGTGTATGTTCGAACAGAGAAAATAAGAGAAGAATGGATGATCGTTGAAGTGGAAAAGTGAGAGGAGAAAGCATGGAAAAAAGTTTAGGTCTTTCCTGGTGCGTTGGCTATAATAGAGCTGGAAGCTCAAGTGATGTTACGATAAAAAAAGGTAGGACGAGCGACGAGTGAAGGCTGGAAAAGATGGCGTAATAGTTTGATTCAGTGAGCTTTACACAACAACCTTCCTAATCGCACTCAGTGAATTTAGTTATTCGAACTTCTATATAAAATATGATAAATCCCATGTTTGTGACAAGCGAAAGAGGTCTATTAGTAGGCTCATCAAAATCTGACGATCATGTCACTAGTAAAAGAAAGTGAGAGTAATTGAGAAATACAAAAAAAGAAAAGTACACACAGTATTCTTCTTGACGAAGTGATTATAATTGTCAAGCATAAATTCTTCATTATTGTGATTTTAAAGTTTCAGCCCAAGGAAAGATCTGGAGAAGAGATTTCTATCAGATCCAAAGAGTGTACATAAAAAGAGAGTAAAAAAAAGGCGTTGCTACATACGGAATTTTTATTATATAATATAGAACAAATATAAAAAATGTTTGACTCGCTGTTGGACCAGTGAAATGACAATCGAAATGATTACACACCTTCAATTGGATGGATAGTAAATAGTACTGGGGAAGTTATGCGTATTTCTGGAATTTGTGTGTAAAAGCAAACTGTAGACCGCATAAAAAAATAAGCCTGAATGACAATCACAGTTCCGAGCAGTGACAAATCAGTCGAAAGTGAATTAGAAATGGATTAGTGAGAAAGGAGTGGTGAAAACATCCTTTTATAGATTCGCCATAAGACCATAAACGTTAGAAGGGAATGTAATCCACGCTAGAAAGGATATGAGAACGACTACTGTGAGCTATTGTTGCTGATCATGTTTATATAAAGATATCAAACTCAAGGAGACTATTTACAAATGTGAACGATTTAGTATAGTGAATATTGGAAGATAACTATAAAGTGAGAGTTAGAGAAAAAGAGAAGAGGAAATATAGCACTTGACGAAACTTATTCAAGGTATTCAATTTATAGAATGTGTGAGGGTTTTAATATGTGAGGTAGGTGGAGGTATATATAGATAGTGATAATCGACAAAAAAGGACTAGTGTTGAACATCTTAGTCCTCAAGTAGTTGTATTTACTAGTGTACTCCATACACACTGATATAGAGACAACATATATACAAAAAAATAATTACATGTGAGAGAAATGCATGCAGATTGATAGGGAGAAAAGCAAAATAGTTACGACGCAGCAATGCTGAAATGGAGATGAAAGTCCATTATGTAGGAAATACCATACTCACAATTACGAATCTCCTCCATTGGATACTCTATATTACGGAAGAGATGGCGTATCATAAAGACGCCTCAGTCATATGGAATGTGATTGATGCTGATGACCTCCATCTAACAAAATACTGTTGATATTCTGTATTTTTGTGTTGTTAACATAGAGGTAAACGGAATATTTCTATTATGGCAAGTCAATTTGTGTAGATATGAAAAGGGGAAATGACGTATGGAAAGAATATAGATTGTGTATAAACAAAGAGAAGGAAAACGATCAAATGGGTGTGTAAAGATACTAGTAGGAAATACATGTACAATACTAGTGCATGTGTGATATTATGAATAGGACAAAGTCAATGATTTAATGGTAAATTATTTAATCTCTCACACGATTTTTACCTTTTTGCAACGAAGAGTGGTTCCTCTGCAAATCATGTATCAGCATAGTGCTATTGGGAGCCTTGGTAATCGAAATATATGAGGATTATGAAAATGATGAATTAAAGAAAAGTCAAAAATAGATATAGATATATAAACATATTAGTTTTATGAGGTTTGTAGACCACCCAACATATATTTAAATATATAATATATTATATATATATAGTACTATATATAGTATATATATATAGTGAGATAATACTAATTATATATATATAGATATGTATGTGTTAGTATATAAATATAATTATTTTATATAATATATATATATTAAATATATATTTATACATTATATATTATTATAAAATATTATATAATTTGATAGATAAATATATCTACAGAATGATTTAGTAATAGATTATTAAATGAATAAAAGGTGTGGTGCGCGAAATGTAATATAAAGGGGAAGTTAGTATGATACATAATGTCTCTTTTGATTAGATATATGTTAGATAAAATCAATAAACCATTTCTTTAAATCTTAAGTGAAAATAAATAAATGTAAGATTGAACTATTGTTTGTATCAGACCAGATGAAATCTTTCATAATAATCAGTAATTAGGAAATATTAGGTTTCTATGTTAGACACTTTAACTGGATAAAAAAATATACTTTACCGAAATGGATAAGCATGGTGGTAAAGACCACTCTTCTCTTCTGTAGTGACCAAGAGTCTATTACACGTGCTGCATAGGCGTCTGGAATATCTCGCATATGAATCGAGAGCCTTCACACAACAACAGATTCAGGCTCATATCATAATTTGTATTCCCACTTAGCTTTTATATTACTTATAGTTGAGGTAATAAACGTACATAATCGATGCTGCACTATTCACTCTATACAGTTATCGTGGAATATTAGATTAACTAATTAGATCTGAATTTGAGAAGAGCACGATATACTAGGCAAATTGTTTTATTAAATCTTGTTGATCTTCTATCACTAGAATACACGCTACTATGAGATCTATACCACAGGAATGAAATTTTCATTTCGTGTGGTGAGTGCGTGAGACTAAGGTATAATGTTTAGCGATATAACTAATCCTAGTATACAGTACGAGTATTCTACAAATGCCTACTGATGACAATGTATCCATGTCTCAGAGCAGTTACTCTGACATGTTATGGTTATCTCGGCCTCGTTGATTCCCCACAGAAAATTATAGTTAGCTTATAGGTTATTTTACATTCTGGGGAATAGAGCATTCTCACGTTACTGCCTTATAACTCCACTAGTTACTATATGTACAGGTTGCTATCATCGTGAATATCGTGCTGTTCTTTTTCATAGGTCGTATTTGTGGGCCATCTAATAATATCCCAGTCTATTTTACTTTCTCGCTAACTACATAGAATTAAACCAGTAGTAAAATACGATTGAGCATTATAGCGAAGTGATTCATCCTCAATGGTCCAGGCCTTCACTAAAATTTATGTATTTTTCATTCATAATAACCTAATATTTATATTGATGGTAGTGGATGAGTAAGATATTTTTACTCTACTTGTTATCTCATTAACATCTCGAGCACGTATTTTTCGTATCTCTCTATATAGTTTAATCCATATGGTACTTTCATTGTTGCCGTGTAATTATGGTGTGTCTACAAGGTGTTTCCCTCACTCTCTCTCTTTGCTGGTTAGGTCATTTTTCTACTTTATTAAGGAGTTCTTTTAGTTGATTTACTCTATAAATCGGGGTCCACCCGACATTGTCCTCCTGAATTATTATATTCTTACCTATATATCTTCGCACCAGAGCGAAAGCTAAAGCGTATAATATTCTGTGTAGATATTATAGGAGATAAACCTGAGAGATCATTGTATAACTGAAACCGAGCTAAAAATTATAGTGATTATTATTTACTACTCATTCTCTCTGAGTTCCACTTACATCCGCATACATTACTCATTTCCTGATATAGTCCTGTATTATTTGTAGGTCCCTTATACTATATACCTCTATTTTCCGCTATATACACACGTCTACTACATACTCAATTTCACTGGCTCAATTGAGATTTCTTATTATGGTATAACTCCTACTCTCAATACCTCGTACCTCGAATGTCATACCCTACTGTAACCGAAGCAAACTGTTTTCACGTAATGTACTTTTAAATTATTAGTTTACTATAAAATACTATCAAACATTATAAAATACCTTAGAAATAATAAGATAAAGAGATGTGCTCACAAATAAACAAAGTCAAGCCTACTATCAACCTTGCATCGATGGCTTGGGAGTCAAATAGCGAGGTAGATTTAGGCTCTGCCAACTTCACTTGCAATACACAAGGTTACCATCTGACTGGAAAAGCCTCCGGCAGCTCTAGCTTCTCTCTTGTTAGCGATTAAAATGTTTACTCGTCTGTGCCTATAGGTTCGCAGTAAGTTCATTTTCTCAATTATGTGCAATCCTCGAAACCAACAGCTCGGACATCTTCGGCAATAATACAAACTTCTTAGCATAACAAGGTAATCGTGAGATTCATCATCAAGTAATTACTAATCACTTATAGAGAAGTAGAAGAACATAATATTAAACTGAACTCGATATACGAACTATGCTCATTTTCATGTATGTTTGAATAAGTGATCATTTTAAATCACTTATTGAAGACTTAAAATATAAGCGTGAGAGAACTTTATACTTGTATGACTGTTTATCATAATTATATACACATAGGTGATATACTCAGAGTGAGTATAGAGTATTATACTGAACACACGTGACACTGTTAAAATTATGGCTAACTTTATCTGAAACTGAGTAAAATTATATTGTTAACGCCGAAAGTTATACGTCTAAATATATTAAGTTAAAGATGTGCATAACTCTTTAAAAAAAAAACATACTATCGAAAACATAAGTAAATGACAACGATTAATATATCGTAAATTTTGTCATCGTATTGTGATTTGTATTAGATTGCAATAGATAATAGTAGATATAAAGATCTAATACTCCTTGTGATATGTGACAATGAAAAACGGTGTGAATAATGTTGTATACAGCAATATACCGATAAATAAATAATTATGAGGAAATTCAGACACACTATTCCTGGAAATTACAATATTATATCTAGATACTCTAATAAAGTTCATACTACAATATAAAGAATAAATATATTAACACCTTTTATGTTATGAGTAATAATTATGATTAATTCAAATTCTTATATTACTTAAAGTTAAGTCCCAACTATATATATTCCAACATATATATGGATAGAATTACCGAACTTTGAAATCATAATATAACTAAATTATTAATTCATTGATCCGAGAATAGTCGAAACTGAAATATTTATCGGAAACCGAAAATAATTCATGGCATGCAGTCACGAATTTACTAATTTATTAAAACTTGTAATAATAATATTTAAAATTGAAAAATAAAGATTTAGAAGTATAAATGGTAATAGGAATAATGATAATAAAAAAAATAAAATAATAATAATTTATAAAATAATTAATATTATTATATTCGGCTTTTTCACATAATAATCTAATCAAAATAATATAGTAAATCTCAAACAATTAAATAATAAAAAAATTTAACATATTCAATAAAAAGAATAAATTATAAGACCCATAATCAGTTAAACATAATTTAGAAATATTTTCAAACAAATTCCAATTTAGGCGTCTTTTTCAGTTTCCCCAATCTTATTTACTAAATTTGTAAGCTTATTGTCAATTTACAAAACTCTTTATCTATCGTTTATACAGCGGTAAATAATATAATATTAAGTCAATAGTATGACCTATCCAACACAGTATTATTTAGATTATTAATAATAATTATTTTATTTGGCATGAAGTTTTAGTGATCCTCAAAAATAAAATTTTGCTAATATAAATACATTATATATTTAATTTATATTTATATATTTTTTCTGTATGTTAGATTTGGTGGTGTTTAGGGGGTAGTATAACCAAGCGTCTTGTGCTGTTTCTGTATAATTATATTATCTAATTATACTACTAGTGGTATGGGTTGATTGTATAGTAGTATTTAGACTTGGTGTTGAGAATGAGATTATAGGTGGTTATGAGCATTAATAATTGATGATTAGGCTGTATATGTGTTTATAGTATTGTTTTGGTATGCGGATCTCAAGAATTAGTAAAATAATATACTTACTGCATACTATACATAATATTACATCTATTGGTAACTATATTCACATTTTAATCTTTAAAACTTTTTTTTATTTTTTTATTTTTTGTTTGTTTTTTATTTATTATTTTTTTTTATGAGTTCTTAACGCTATCTCTAATTTGAGTTAATGTAATATATTGTATATAAGTTTAACTAAATAGCAGGGTATTAAATTATTGTGGACAATTGTGCCTTCTCGATTTCTAAGTCTTTAATAATAAATATAGTATATATAATCTTGAATATTTTAATCACGAGCGTCCTTTAAGATTTATCTATATAGATAGTATATATGTATTATCCTAAATATAATCTAATATATATTTGCTGGTTAACTTCTCTTATAAAGAATTCCAAAAGGTTCATAATTTGGTCTTCATGTTTTTAACAAATTCTGGTTTAGAAACGATAGTTTGTCGATTTATGTAAATTATCTTGCAAAATAGTCATTTTAGTTAGATTGGATAAATATTTAGGAGTTTTCTTAATATGTTCTTATTAATTTATTATAAAATATTGAGTAAAGACCTAAAAATTATTATATTTCTACTCTATCTACCTTATCTGCGCATGCTAAGGTTGGAAGAATTTGTAATTATTCCATACAGTAAAGTGGATCTATCATTTTATTTTGAATATTAATTGGTATTTCAGATTCTGCAATATAAATAGAAGATTTAAGAAAATAATATAATTAGACAATAAAAAATATATTATTATGGTTAATCTCAATCTATTAATAAATTGTATTAATGATATTGAATATTAATATAATTATGACATATTAATATAATACATTGAATTACAGAAATTAACATTATTTCTAATCAGAAGTTGCATTTAATTTTAAATTTCATATAATTATATATAAAATTAATTAATTTATGAGGGAATTCTGATAGGGAGAGAAGAGCATATCATTAATAATACATATAATAATCTTATCTAATTATAACATATTAGATTATACATATATATTGTAATTATAATTATTAAATATTTATATTAATATAATTAATTATTTCTATAAATTTTTTACAAAATTTATTAAATTATTTATATATTATAATTAATACTTATAATTTATAAATATATATAAATATCTATATATATATTGATATAATGTTATAATTCATTATTATATATTTTTAGAAAAAATTTACATAAACTTTATTATATATTATATATTAATAATATATAATTTAATATTATATAAGTCTATACCTATTACTTTATGTTTATATATTAATGTATATATTGTATAATTTTAGCATTTAAATTATATATTTTATATTATTAAATTATATTCTATAAATAAAAATTATATATTATATAAATTTTATCATAATATAATTAGTCTCGTATATATATATATATACTCGATATTTTTCTCAATCTGGAACATATAACATATATATTTGATTATTTAGTTTTATATATATTTGCTAAACTATTATATAAAATTAATTATATTAATATTAATATATTATTAATGTATTTTGATTTATGAAATATATGTGAAATTAAATGAATATAGTATTATAATATATATATTAATTATACTATATTATAATATAAATTTAAGTCTCAAAATAATAATAATAAATATAACTAATATAGTATTACATAATACTCTCTTAATCAAAATAACATATATGTTCTCGAATCAAATCAATAAGGTTTAAAAATCTTATAAAAGAATAACAAATATTGTTAGGATGAGTGTTAGACAAATAAATAATTTCTCTTGAGGTCTCAATGCTAGCAAATTATGAAATTAATTGCAAGTATATTATTCCTCTTTATATACTGTCTTAAGCCACATTTTTATGGTGACATTTAAAATACGTAAAAAAGTTATAGGAGCTCCAATTCGGGAGGTAGCAGTAAAAGGGATTCAGTTCTTTGCAGCTTCTCTTATAAAGGTTTAATATATGGACTTTTTTGAAGTTTTAAGATTCGCAAGTTGCCGTCGTGTTATCTTTTGATTATTCGAGGGTGGCTAATATTCAGGGGAAATCCTCTTTTTGTGCATTATCATATTTTTATAGGTATACATTCGATAAAAATTTTATCTACGTATTGGTGTTAAAAAAATTTACTTCTACCATCATTGTTTCCATTCTCTGATATTTTGTTCAATACAAATCTTATAAAAACTATCTAGTTTATATTATTATATAAGGAGTGCTTAGTATATATTGCAGTAATATATAAAAGTAAATACTATTATTATATTTTAATAATTATCGCACATGTAGCGAATTTAGGACGTAAACTTGAGGAGGGTCTATTTAAAAATATTATTCTACAGATCTTTATATACTCTTAACTGGTTACGTACTAATGATCTTACAAAATTTTATTTTCATTAACTATAGCTAAATTTCAGTATTTCTAAGATAAGTTTTTATTGAAAGCTCAAATTTTTTTTATCAGATAAAGTTGAAAAGTTCCTTCCCGTACTACATCAATCATAATAAATATTTCCTCTAATATCTATATATATGTATTAAAACCTTATAACAACTTTTCTACTCTTCTAATGCATTCTGTTGTCTAATACTAAATATATTATAGTAATACTAATATTATTGGTTATATCAACCAATTTTAACGATGAATTATATAATATATGGGTTTAATAGTCTATAACCAAATATAAATTTTTAATTCTTACTATAAATTATTTATTAATTATATTCTCAAATAATTTTATAAAATTATATACATAAAATTATAATACTAATCAAGGGAACAATAATTTTGATATCTAAGATACTAACTCTATTAAATTATATATAATTTATATAATAAGAAATAATACATTTAAATAATTCAGATTTATATATTTAAATTCCTAATTCTTTCCAATTAGATTAATAATAATTATCATTAAATATATATATAGTTACATAGAACATAATACAATTAATAAAATAAATTCTAAATTTTTTTTTAATTTTAATTATATAATTATAAAAATATTATTTTACAGATCATATGATGCGATAAATATATTATTATATATTTATAATTAAATATATATTATAATAAAATTACATTAAATATAATATAAAAATATAATTGATATATAAACCCTAAATATTAAAATATAAATATGATTTAGTATATTATTATTAACAATATTATATTATTATTATAATATATATATTATATATTAATTATTATATTGCAAAGATATCTTAATAGTTTATATATTCTATCATATATAATTTAAATTAGTCCAAATTATATATTTAAATATAGTTACATAATAAAATTTATAAGACTCTTCGAATAGCATAATATATAATTTAGCTTTTATTTAAAATTATTAAAACATAAATTTATAATAATAATAAAAGTTCAATGTACAAATTTATAATATTAAGGCTAAAGTTCCTAATAAATATACATATAAAAGAAATGCTTGGAATATAAGAATATTAAACTTTTTTCTCAATGTATTATATTATATCATTAACAAAACTCTAGTTAAATTCCGATATTGAAACGCTCTAGAGTAAATTCTATGAGTATTATAACCAAATTAATTTACATAAAAAAAGTCAAGTTGACTATAATTATCTCTAATGTATCTATACAATATAATTTACATTATAAATTAAATTTAATATATAAAATATTAAATTATATTACAAATTAAGTCTCTAATAATTCCATGGTAATTTCTAAATAGTGCAGATAATATAATTAATATAATATAATGAATATTATATAGAGAGAAAAAAAATTGTGTTTAAATAATAATTATAATACACTTATATAAAATAAAAACAAATTTTAAAACTGAAAACAAATGTCAATTATTGTGTCATGATAATAATCAATAGTATACAATAGTCAAGGCAAAAAAAGATGGAATCTCTCATTCTCAAAAGGTTCCTAACCCTAGGATATCCAAATATCAAGAAAAATTACTTATTATGAACTATAAGCCAATAATCTCGAAAAACTAAAAACTCTGGTAAAGTACGATAAATTCTAAACCGATAGATTGTTATGGTGTATAACTATGTTAATTTTCATGTATGTATAATCAGCTTGGTGGTTCGGAAAATGGTACTGTAAGAGGAACTGGAGAGGTAAATAACTCTTCTTAATCAAAGAAGTTGAGAAACCAATATTTTTTCATATCATAATTTTGATATTTTTTATTCAATAAAATAATTATTATGAATTGTGAGTAGTATATTAGCATTAAATATCCCATATTCTTTTGGAAAATCCATTATTATATTGTAATTACTGATAGTAGTAATTAGAGTAGAATATAACCTCTAAAAATTATAATAATACTATTAACTATTATTTAATACTATTTTTATTTATTATTATGTTTTTTATATCATTACCTTAATATATCCAGATATTTGATCTTGTAAAGTCTATAATGCAGATATATTTTTCTATATTGATTTGTAAATAACATTATATGGAATATACTAGTGAAAATAGATATTTATAATATTATAGACGTGTACTTCATGCTAAGCGTAATAATAAATCACTCAAATAGGTGATTATTATTTATCTTAATATTAATATTATAATAATGCGTATTATATTTAATAATTATAGTAAAAATGAATGACTCAGTAAATATATATTTTTAATTCTTAAATATATATATATTTAATATTTATATATAATTATATATATATATTAAATATAAGATGTATTATAATATATATTTATGAATATATATAATATATATATATATAAAATTAATTATATTTAATGATATAATTCTGGCAATAAATAATGAAAATAATATTATGTCATAAATTCTACTGCATTTATAAATATAGATACTCTATGCAAACGGAAAAAAAAAAAATATCAAATAAGTTAATAATAGATAAAATAATATATAAAATTATAATATAGGAAATTTTATAACTAAAAGTATAATAAAAACAATTTATATTATAATAATATTGTTTAGTAAAAAAAAATATATAAATATTTCTCAATTATCTTGAAAAAAAACAGTAATAGATATATGTTTTAATAAAACATAATAAATTACTCAACAATTCAAACTAAAATAAAATAAAATAGCGAGGAATTTAATTTTGGAGCATTCTGGCCCTCGAAACAAAAATTATCTCTAATTAATAATTATAATAATAAATAATAATAATAAATTAATTATATAAATCATAAATAATAATAAATAATAAATAATTAATAATAAAAATAATAATAAATAATTTAATAATAATTAATAATAATAATTACTATTATAATTAATTAATAAAATATATAATAAATTTAAAATGAATTAATAAAATTAAATAAATCTAAATATAAATAATAATAAATAATAATTAATAATAATAATAGTAATAATAATAAATTAATATAAATTAGTAGTAAATATAAAAATAAATTAATAGTAAATTAATAATAAAAATAAATTAGTAGTAAATTAAATATATAAAAAATAAATTAGTAGTAAATTAATAATAATAAATATATATATAATTAATTAATAATAATAATAAATATATAATAATAATAATATAAATAATAATAATAATAATATGATATATGTAAATAAGTTTACTAAAACAATAGCAGAA
>JABUQX010093582.1:27500-30872 GCA_015478945.1 Trachelipus rathkii | reverse complement strand
TATTATTATTATTATTATTATTATTTCATTATTATTATTATTATTATTATTATTATAGATATTAATATTATTATTATTATTGTTATTAGTATTTTCATTATTATTATTATTATTATTATTATTATTATTATTTTCATTATTATTACCGCTTTTATTATTATTTTTATTATTATCATTATTATTATTATTATTATTATTATTATTATTATTATTATTATTATTATTATTATTATTATTATTATTATTATTATTATTATTGCTTTTGTTATTATTATTATTATTATCATTATTATTATTATTATTATTATTATTATTATTATTATTATTATTATTATTATTATTATTATTATTATTATTATTATTATTATAATACTCCAGTAAGTCTTTTTCTTTTAACGTGCGATTTAAAGGGCTCAACCCTTCCACTACGGAATTCAGAGAATTCCATCCACTAAACTCCTCCTCCAGTTGTAACTCCGTCTCCATAGTATTTTGTTTTGGCCACGCCCACTCCCCATTTTCTATACAAGCCAGTTGCAATTGCAACTCCCCAGCCTCTATGATCTTATCTCTTTCGTTAGCCAATTCTGTTAAAATTATCGCCAATTTATTTTTAGCCTTAGAGACCAATTTAAATTCAATGTCAAAATTTGCAATGGCATTCAATAAATTTACCTCTCGAATATTATGAATTTTTTCGGCACTCTTTTTCATATAAGCTGTGATTAACCCACTGTTGCTAGTACAGACAGTGATTCTCTTATTGGCAATTAAGTAAGCATATTTTTGTAAACTGTTTTTGACGCATAAGAGCTCCTTAACCAGCTGAGGTAGGGCCACTTCTGCCTCGGTGAGTATGGTACTATAAAGCGCGAAAATCTTTGTTTGGTTATCTTCTTCTCCCATCAGTGCACTAGCTATAGTGAGTTCGCTTACCTTCGTGTATACTAGTAACTCAGTTCCTTCATCAGGGAACGACAACAGGGTGGCACTCACCATTGCCGCTTTAGCTTCTAGAAACGCTCGCTCGGCTTCTACCCCCCAGGAAATCCTTTTATTGGAGGCGGGTTTTCCTTTCAACATTTTCGTTAGGGGTTGCAACAATTGAGCCGCCCCTACTATATTGATTCGGCAGAAGTTATATAGACCGAGGAAAGCCCTAAGTTGTTTGATGGTTGTTGGCCTTGCAACATTCACCACTGCATCGATTTTCTCCTTACTAGGCTTAACCCCCTTCTCGCTAACATTGAAACCTAGAAAGTCCGTTTCTTCGACTGCAAGTACACATTTTTCTGGGTTCAGATAAATTTTCATATACTTTAATCTCTCCAAAACTTTCTCCAACATTGCAACATGCTCTTCAAGAGTCGAACTGGCAATTAAGATGTCATCTAAATAAACAAAAACGTTCCTTAAATCTCCAAACAAGATTGACATAAAGCGCTGGAAGGCACTAGAAGAACACTTATGTCCTTGTATTAAATAGTTAAAACTGTAATTACCAAATGGACAAGTAATAGTGAAATATTTCTTCGTTTCCTCGCTGACTGGCACGTTATAGTAAGCTTGCCGAACGTCTAGCCTTGTTAATAACTTGCAATGTTGCAATTGCAATATAATATCCTTAATCTTGGGTAGGGTAAAATTGTCAGAGGTTGATCTTTGGTTTAATAACCTCAGATCAACGACCAAACGAACCCTTCCGTCCGACTTTGGCAAAAAGCTAGTTGGAAAACCCCAATTGCTTCTCCCCCGCGAAATGACCCCCGCGTCCAATAATTTATTGATTTCCTCCCTTGCTTTCTCAAAAAGATGTGGAGCTATGGTTCTACTCCTCAATTGTATCGGCGATCCATTAACAGTCACATGGTATGGGTAGTTTGCCGCTAACTCGCATAAAATTTCCTCCTTCAAAGGACATTCTTCTTTCTCCTCCCCCCCCTCATCAACTGTGCAATCTTTCCCCCCCTCCCCCTCCTCCCCCCCTCCCCCCCTCCCCCCCCCCTCGTTCTTTGCCAGGGTTGTGTGTGGGCAGTAAAATTGTCCTCACAGCTGTTAAAATAAGCCACGCCTCCTTTTTTCCTGTATTTTGTACAGATAGAGCGCCATCTTTTGAGCTGATCATTCTTTAAATCTAAATTAGGTGCTTTATAAGGATTTAAGAATAAGACTTGGTACTTCCTAATTAAATTATTAACTAATTCGTATTCGCAAAGCGGTATATTTAAAGAGACAGCGGCCAGAGGGAAGATAGAATTTCGAACATGCTCCGAAAAATCAAAAGCCTCATTACTAAGAGAAATACTACGTTTCGTGCTGGGATCTAATAAAAAATGGCACCTAAAGTCTATAATGAACCCGTGTTCTTTGAGAAAAGGCATGCCGAGAACATTAAATTTGATATCTGCCGCATAGGCATGTACATTGTAAAGTCTATCTAACCCCAAATCAATTTTGATTACCCTTTTATCATAAATATTCATGCAGCCCCCATTTGCGGCCCTGGCACTGCCAATCGGGGCCCCCTCCTTATCTAATTCAGAAGCACTCATAAGGTTGAGGCAACTCCCACAGTCTAGCAAATAGGATTCATTGCTACTTTTATCCGAAATGTAATATAGTTTATCAAAAATTATATCTCCAACAGCTGCAACGATGTTAGTTGAGTTGCCAGAAACTTCCACTACAGTATTGCTAGATAAGTCACATGCATTATTTCTTAAAATTAATGATCCCTCATGCTTATCGGAAGAAGAAGAACCTCCTTCATTTCTAAAACTAATACAATTCATTTTCAGAAAGGGAATTTCGCCCCTTTCATTAATTACAAATTCATTTTTATCATTATTTTTATCAATAAGTATAGATTCACAAGTCAGAATCGCCTCCATTCCCGCCTTCTTCCCAGTGACTGGGGTAGGGGGATAGGTTGACTCCGTCGGGGGAGGCAGCGACTCATTCACAAAGCTATTGTTTTCTAAAGTCACAGCGTTATTATTTTCAATACAATTATAAGAATTTACAAAACCGTTATTGCCATCACTACGACTATCATTCCTAGTTCTACAATCATTATTATTATTATTGCGATTATTGTTATTAACCTCATCATGCGTTGAGTTACAATTTGAAGTTGAAGATGACTCTACTCCTACCGACTCAGTGACAAGCGACTTCTGTGGGGGAGGGGGTGAATCACTAGGAATCCCCCCCTGCCCTTGATCATCCTTACAAGTGATATTTCTACTCCATTTAAATCTATTAACATTTCCATCATACCCACGATTAATATAATTACAATTATTACTAAAGTACCTATTACTATTATGGCCATTAAGATTAGCATGCTCATTACTATTATAGAAATTATTA
>JABUQX010093582.1:17500-22500 GCA_015478945.1 Trachelipus rathkii | reverse complement strand
TGCTATGAATTTGTTTGTGTCAAAGTCTGTATTGTTTAAAATAGTTACCCATAAGACATTTTATTTTAAATTACTTTTGACATTATTTTTATTTTCCTTTTTAATATTTTACAATATTTTTTTAATTAATAATGAGAAAAAATATAAGTAAAAATTTTTATATTATATCATATTAATATTTTTTTTCAACTTCGCTTTATATAAAAGTTAATTTTATTGACTACGAAAATTAAACTAACAAAAATGCTATTTTGTTAGTATGGTAAAAATTCTTGGTGTGATACTACCAAGGCCGCTATATATATATATATAGATATTATTTTATATAAAATATATATATATATATATATATATATATATATATATATATATATATATATATATATATATATATATATATATATATATATATATATATATATATTTATATATTTATTTTTAAAACTTAAGTTTCTTTCTGACCTATCGATATTTAAGTTTTAAAATCGATTTTCGATATATGTGTATCGATTATACCCAAGATACCGAGAATCTAAATGTTATTCATAGAAACATATATATATATATATATATATATATATATATATATATATATATATATATATATATATATATATATATATATATATATATATATATATATATAAAGATGGGCTTTATTCATTGAGTATTATTGGAACCTTTCAAATATCTACTGTATATATAAATTTGAAGGTACATAAATTTTTTTTACTGTGTTCCGTGAGGTTGACGTATTTTTTGTTCCAATTTTTCTGAAAATTATGAATTTGAACTATTTATTCTAAATTTGTGAGAATGATTATATCGTGTTAGCAATGCTGCAACATTTTAGTTTGATACTAGATAAAAGGTTTGTAGAAAGTGTCACAAAGAATGTGAAATTACCAAAATAGGAGAAAAGTTTAATTTTTATTGTACTAGTAAACATTGTGGCTCGAAGTATACTGTTTCTCCCAAATATTTTTTTTCAAATATTAGAGTTTATTACACTGATGCCCTTTTAATTATGTATTTCTTTTTACATAACGAAACAGTTTCAAGGGTAGTAACCTATTTAGATGTCAGTGAACCAACAGTTATAGATTGGATTAATTTAATTGGTTTAATGTATATATATGGCCAAAGAGCCACAATCCATATCTCAAAAACTACACTACAGGGAAAAGGAATACATTTTTGGAATCCTGTAAAAATTTTTAGTTAGGAAATGTAAAAAAAAACAAAGCAAAAAAACAGAAAATTTTTTTTTGGGGGTGCACGAGCCGGCGGGGGTACATAGTATATATATATATTATTTGTAAAGGTATTACACGGCAACGTAGCTGGAGCCGACGGGGAACACAGGGGGGACGTTTTCCATACTTAGGGGAGGGGGCGGAGGAACCCCGCGACACCTAAATACCAAAGAGCGGGGGCCCAAATACCCCCGGAGGGGGGAAATAGTCCAACCCCGTAGTTCCCCGGAAGCCGAGAGACCCGACTCCTGCCATCGGTGCGGTCTACCCTTGGGGTATTTTTTATTAAAAAAAAAACAAAATTTACTAAAAAGTCTATTTATTTTAACGAGTAACGTATAAAAAGTCTCTAAATAGGCTTTCTACTCGTATTACTATAATTATTAACAATAATTTTTTTTTTTACATTTTCCGCACTAAAATTGTACCAGCATTCCAGCAATGTATTCCTTTTCCCGGTAGCTGTTGTAGTTTTTGAGATATGGATTGTGGCTCTTCTGGGCCGACCTATATATATATATATAGCAGATATATATATACAGATATATATATATATATATATATATATATATATATATATATATATATATATATATATATATATATATATATATATATATATATATATCGATAGATATCGGTATCGATATATATTTCGATATATCGAAATCGAAGGTCAGAAAGAAACTTAAGTTTTACCATATATATATATATATATATATATATATATATAGTTAGTATATATAGCAGCGGCACACATATATATATATATATATATATATATATATATATATATATATATATATATATATATATATATATATATATATATATATAAAGTATATTTTAAATTTCTTATGGAAGTTAAATATAACATGTAATGGGTTTTACTTTGGCGTTAAACAGTATGATGGCAAGAAATAAAATATTATATATCGATGATGTAAAAAATTATATCATTGATGTTTCAATCACGACGTAAAGGTTTCACTTCTGAATGGAACCGGGATTGATGGAAAATTTTATGTCAACTTGATATAATTTTTTTCCTGTGAAGCCTTCGACACATCAACTGCAATTCCGCCATCAACTATTGCTTTACGGTTTTCATCTTGACGATATTAAATCCTACCTCCCTAAAATCGGTGGCCCTTCTTTATACTGGATGTCCAAAGTTTCCAGTCAATATTTCCATCCTCTGCCAATCACTTTTCAGCAATCGTGTTTTTACCACTAAAATTTCCTTCTATTGACTTTCGTTCCTGAAGAGGGTGGTCATTAAAAACCTTCAAATACTTAATATAAAAAAAGACAAGTACAAAAAGCTTATAGTTCAACATGTTATGTATTAACATAAATGTTAGACAAATTCAAATGAAGCAAGATTAGAGCTCAACTGATTAAAGTTCAGGTACATTAGACTTATTATTTATTTATTTCTTTTAAATTTAAGTTTTCAAGCACAGAAAAAGTAATTTTTTTTATAATAACCTCTAAGCCAATCGACAAAAAAAAAAAAAATTCTGGCATTCACTTTGAAGGGTGAATTCTACTAATTTTGGTACCGAATCCGAATCTATTCTCATATTTGCCCTATCACATCTAGGTTTTCCTCAATTAGTATGCATTAAATTCTTCAATTTACGGATTTCAGTCCCACAGTGTTGCTTCTGGGAAGAGCATACATACATGGTTTATTTGTATAAATCTTTCGACTTATTTTGATTTTACATATGTAAATGTCCTTCTATTGCTTTTTTATATCTATTTATATAATAAACACACATGGAAGAGAGTCGAAAGTGGCTTCAACATATATTAATTTTTCTTTGGTTATTCAACATACTATTTAATCTTTGTAATAGTTGTGAAGTGATATATATATATATATATATATATATATATATATATATATATATATATATTATAATATATATAATATATTTCACTGTGGTCCAATTTATATTTTACCTTACGCCTATTTCGTGTTAGTAATTTGAAAGTCATGATTAGTTTTAGAAATGCCAAATATCGTAATCTGTCTCAATTAATATTGCTTTTTTTCATTTCAGAAACAATAGTAGTTTGTGGTTTGGTTTCAACTTACATCTGAAAAATGTGCACACCCGTACCTACAAAGCGAAGAAAATGCAACAATGATCCTGATACATCTGCAGCTGTTTTACTTTAGCCCCACAAAGGGGTAACACGTTCTTTTTTTTTTTACTATGGGCATAATATCACAACCCTTCTATAACAAGGATACCTTGTTTCTTTCAAGATGTCTTTAGGAGACCAAGACAAAGGTCGGACTCCACATAATGTTTGTAGAGACACTGCGGGCGTGGTCACAAGGAAAGAATGGCAAGCTGAAGTATGGTGTTCCAATTATTTGGAGGGAGCTACAAAACCATACAAATAATTGTTATTTCTTCCTTGTTAATATCAAGGGATTCAACAGTAAAAACAAACACTTTATCAAATATCCCAATCTCGATTCCGCTATTAGACTTGTCCCTCGTTCAGATGACCTACCTGTACCAATATTTATTGAACTCGCAGATATTGATGATAGAACGTTATCATCATCATCCTAGCATATTTTCTCAGGTAGTTGAACTATATGATGCTGAATTTCATCCATCTGCCCTTAGGCCACCGCTCATTATTTAATCAGTGTGAGTTGAACGATTTAATTCGAGACTTGTGCTTTCCTATATAATCTTCCGAGTTGTTGGATTCAAGGCTCAAAGAAAAATGTCTTCTACATCATGGTATAGTGTTTCGCTTTATCGCAGCAGAGAGAAAATCTGTTTAAGTTCTTCACTTCACTTCAGATGAAACATTTGTTTATTGTTACGATGTTGCTGAACTTCTTTTGGAAATGAGATTAACAAAATATGTATCTGATTAATGGATATTTATTGGAGTTCTAAAAGAAGTTTGAAATGTATTTTACTACATAAGGGGAGCAAATTTTAATCGATTCCTATAGGCCACTCAGTATCCCTTAAAGAGGAATAAGAAAACTTAAAGGTTGTCCAAGAAAAGTTGAAATACAAAGATCATGCTTAGTTAATCTGTGTTGATTTGAAAATGATAAACTTTCTCTTAGGTTTTAGGACAACAAGACTGATAAACAAAATATGCCTGCTACCTTTGCTACTAGGATAGTATGGCAATGGAGGAGCATTGGGCTAAGGATACATAACCAATGCTCATTAACCCTTTCATTCTCAAATTAAGTTTAAATTGAAATTGTTATTTAATTTCTTGCAAACATTTTTATTTATGACATATGAAGTCCAAATATATGCTTTTTGAAAGTAAGAGTCAGCTTAACATCAGGACAACAGAACATCATTAATGAACCATTAGTTGATCCGAGTGAAATCATTCTGCCACCAACTCTTATCAAGCTTGGGGTAATGAAACAATCTGTGAAAGCTTTTGATCACACAGAACAATGTTTCAACTATATATGCTTAGCCTTTCCTGTTCTTAGTGTAGAAAAGGAAAAAAGCAGAAATATTCGATGGACCACAAATCCGATCGTTACTAAATTATCCACGATTTGTTACATCAATGTCTCCTATTGAGGAAAGAGCCTGGAAAGCATTTGACAATGTTGTGAAAAACTTTCTAGGAAACAGAAAGTTGCACAACTATAAGGACATAGTGAAAGAGCTCTTGTCCAGTTTTCAGCTAATGGGATGCAACATGAGCATAAATTTACATTACTTG
>JABUQX010093582.1:7500-12500 GCA_015478945.1 Trachelipus rathkii | reverse complement strand
CTGGTAGGGAGCTGCACAATCTGCTCAAGGTTATCAAGGCTACATAGTATTAGGAAGTAATAGAAGGGTTCACCAGCTGTGTCTTGAGAACAAGAGGAAAACCAATAAAAGTAGTGAATATTGAAATAATCCTAAATGATGATTTCTGAGAAATGAGAAGAGAAATTTCCACCATTTTCTGATTTAGATAAGCAAAGAATTTAGGATGACCAGTTGAATTATGTGGTGAATAAACAAAAGAGATAAAATTAGTCTTATATTGGCAAGATAGCCTAAGCCAAAAGATAGAAAATAAAAGAAAAGACTCCAAATTAGAAATATAAGAGCAGACAATGTCTTTTCGCACATGTGCGCAGCAGACGCCTTTGCCTGAAATTGAAAAGAGAGACAGTAAGAGAGAATATAATTGGGCTTGATCTCAGAACGCTCAAAAACCTGAGTTTCGAGTAAAAATAAGAGATGTGGTCTAGAAGAAGAGAGTTGGTCAACAAATTGAAATAAGAATAGAAACTACCAATATTTTAGAAACTATTGAAGAAAGAGGGTTGTGCACTAGAGAAAGACGGTAGATTTTTCTTGATAACAACCCCATCATCAAAGGCAGATAAATTCAAAACGACGATGAGGAAGAGGAGTATAAGAAGATTAATCATTGGATATCACACCTCAAAGCATCTAAGTAGTGTAAAATTTCCTCGGCATTTTTGGCTACTAAAATAAAGAAAATTTGTGTATGACTTTATGATATATGTGAAGAGGGGTAGAGTAGGGAAATATCTACAGAACTTGCTTGTGACTATTCTATGTGTCCTGCCGAAAGTTTGTTGAAAATTCTCTTTATAAAAGTGGGTCGAAAAAGGAATGAATCATTGAGCTCTTAGCTCGGAGTAATGTTCCAACTCAGCACTCTAACATTGTGGTCTTGCATCTGTCGGACGGTGTCTTCGCCTTCTCCTTATAGTCCTAGAGAATTTGTTTTCTAGATTTTGTGCTTAGTTTTTTTTAATTTAAATGTCGAAAAATAATTTCGAACCCAGGTATAAATTCTTTAAATATATATCTAGAGTGAACTAGTTTAATGTCTATATAACTTTTCACTTCTCCATTGAAATTATTTCGTCCTTCTTTTTACCGCAATTAATAGTTTAAACATTATTCAGCTAATTACCGAAGAAACCTTTTCGTATATCATTTTGATGAACTTTTCTTAGGCTTTCATTTTACCTTGTTTTATTTTATTTTTATTACCTTATATTTTTTCCTTACATTACATCAATCAAAATATAGAGATTATTTTTGAGAATTCAAGGATTTTAGGATTCTTTTCATTCTTTAGAATAATCTCTTCACTTCCTATATTCTCAGGACTGATCTTATAGTTACTGCCACTATTGTTCAACTACTTTTCCTCTCATTCTATCTTTCACAGCTTCATTTCAATTTCCACTACTACGTTGTATCTAATCTTAACACTTCTTTTAATTAACATTATTATCAATAGCTCGTTTCGCCATATATATATATATATATATATATATATATATATATATATATATATAATATAGATATATAACATATAATATAATAATATTATATATAATATATATTTTATATATTTCATGATGTAAAGATAGATTATATATATATATAATAAAGGGCCATCAGCATTACTTAATTCATACCCATGAGTTTTAGAAGATTTCATCCATGCAAGTGTTTATTCTTTAAAATGATCCAAAGTCAAAATGTTATTCTTAAATCTCTTTTTAATTTCCTTAAATATTATCAGGGAATCAATTCGACGCGTAAATGTTTCTGTTCCTCTCCAAAAATGCAATGTAAATACTCCGTATATGAATATATTCAGAAATGTATTCTTTGCATTTTGATCTTTCGGCAAAAAAGCACACACACAAAACAGAATATATATATATATAAGATATATACTATATATCAATATATATAATATATATTATAGATAGTACTATATATATAATAATATATATTATATATATATATATACTATATATATAATAGTAATATATATTATATATATATATATATATATACCACTATCACCAGCAGCAAACAAAAGTGAAGCAACAGCAATGTCAGAAAATAATCCACCAAACACTACCACCACCATCACCATACACCACTAACTACAACAAACACAATACCAATAACACAACCAACAGAAACATTAACAACAAGAACAACAACATCAGCAACAACAACAACAACAGCAACAACAACAACAACAACAACAACAACAACAACAACAACAACAACAACAACAACAACAACAACAACAACAACAACAACAACTCCACCACACCACCACCACCACCACTACCAAAAACGAGATTTACAACAAAAATAGCAACGACTATACCACACCACCAGCATCACCACTACCTTCACCACCAAAAGCAACAACAATAACAACAACGCCAACAATGATAACTAAACTGGAACTACCATAGCCACAGGTTCAAAACCACTACCACCACCACCATTACCGATAACAACAACAACAACAACAACAACAACAACAACAACAACAACAACAGTAGTAACACCACCACCAACAACAACATAAACACCAACAACAAAACAACAACAACAACAACAACAACAACAACAACAACAACAACACCTTCAACACCTCACCAGCATCATCTCTACAACAACAACAACTACAACAAAAACAACATCACCTACACCACACCACCACCATTAAAAATACTTTTATCCTCAACAGTAATAACAAAAAACAAAGACAACAACAACAATTGCTCCAATACCATAGCAACCACCACCACCGCCACCACCGCCACCACCACCACCACAACCACCACATCAACTTCATCAACAACAACAACAACAACAACAACAACAACAACAACAACAACAACACCTCCAGCACACCATTACTACTATCACCACCACCAACATCAAAAACAGCAACAATAACAACAACCATATCACCACCAAAACAACAACAACAACACCTCCACCAGCACCCCAACACCATCACCAACAAAGCATCAACAACAGCGAATTCCACAAAACTACTCAAAACCAACAACACAAACAACGTTTACCTTCCACGCACATCCACACACCAATAGGAACATCAGCAACGACAGCAACAACAACACTAACTATAATGACAATACCTCAACCACACCATTACCACCACCAGCAGCAACAACAACAACAACAACAATAACAAGCACCTACAAAGACAACAAAAACAACTAACAACAACCCCGCCACCACCACAACCACCACCACCGCCACCACCATCAACACCACCACCATCACCACCAAAACAACAACAACACCTCCACCAGCACCCCAACACCATCACAAACAATACATCAACAACAGCAATTCCACAACAACTATCAAAACCAACAATAACAACTATAACTCCACCACACCACAACCACCAATAGGAACATCGGCAACGACAGCAACAACAACAACAACAACAACAACAACAACAACAACAACAACAACAACAACAACAACAACAACAACAACAACAACAACAAACAACAACATCGACGAACAAACAACACCTAACAAAACCGACACCTACATCGCCACAAACAAAAACACCAACAACAACTCCGACACCATCACAACCACCACCACCAATACCACCACCTACAACAACAACAACAACAACAACAACAACAACAACAACAACAACAACAACAACAACAACAGATTTTATTCCCAGATAGGGCCTACAAGGAAATAACCAATGAATACATGGAGACCAATGAAGCATTTCTTTAAGTCATAAATAAAAGAAATACGTGTGATGAAACAAATAAATAAACAAAGAATCGAACAAATAAATAAATAAATAAAGAAATAAATAAATAAATCAATAAATAAATAATAAATAAATAAAAATAAATAAATAAATAATATATTGTAAATTTTCTCACCGGCGACATTTTTATCAGCGTCAAAAATAAAACAAAATAAAACATGTAAAGCATATGTTTATCTCGCTAATTGAACGGAAATTATTAATTAATTGAATATTTTGAATACTTATATGAGAAAGTATTAAAAATAAAATAATAAAATAATAATAATAATAATAATAATAATTAATAAGAATAATAATAAAATAATAATAAAATAATAATAATAATAAATAATAATAATAATAATACATAATAATTAATAATAATAATAAATTAATAATATTTAATAATATTAATAATAAAATAATTAATAATAATAATGAATAATTAATAATAATAATAATAATAATATAATAATTAATAATAATAATAATAATAATAATAATAATAATAATAATAAATAATAAATAATTAATAATAATAATAATAATAACAATATTAATAATAATAAATAAGTAATAATAATAAATATTAATTATTATTATATTATATTATTATTATTATTATTATTTATTATATATTTATTATATTATTATTACACATTGATTTATTATTATTATATTATTAGTATTATATTTATTATTTTATTATTAATATTATTATATATTATATTTATATATTACTTATTATTTTATTATTATTATTATATTTATTAATTATTATTATTACTATTATTATTATTATTATTCATTATTATTATATATTATTATTATTATTATTATTATTATTATATTATTATAATTATTATCATAATATTATTATTATTATTAATTATTATATATTATTATTATATTATTATTATTATTATATTATTATATGATTATTATTATTATTATTATATTATTATTATTATAAAAAAAAAATAACATAAAAATTAACAATACTATGCCTATATTATATTATATTATTATATTATTATTTTATTATTATTATTATATTAATTATTATTATTATTATATTATATATTATTATTAGTATTTATTATTATTATTATTATTATTTATATTATTAAATTATAATTTATTATTATTATTATTATATTATATA
>JABUQX010093581.1:30000-32918 GCA_015478945.1 Trachelipus rathkii | reverse complement strand
AGTTATATATATATATATATATATATATATATATATATATATATATATATATATATATATATATATATATATATATATATATATATATATATATATATATATATATATATATATATATATATATATATATATATATATATATATATATATATATATATATATATATATGAGTAGATATGGATATGGTTATAAAAACTAGTGTTTTCAATTTCAAACTTCGTTTATTTGAAATTAGTTTTCTGAGTTCTTGAATCTCAATTTCAAGCCCGACGAAAACGCTGGATAGATTTCACCAAATATTGGAAGATATTTTAAATGACTTTTTTCAGCTCTTTTATCTTTTGAAAAAGTATTAATTCTATCTTTATGAATAGTCTTTTTTGCAGCGTGAATTTTAATCTATTTTGACGTACGACATGTTGGATGTTTCATTTTTATGCCCTGAGTGATTAATTATCAAAGTCCAGTTCAACATATAATTGAACAAGCGTGGCAATTACAGAGAACAGAGTCTAAAATTTTGTTTAAAAATAAAAGTTCAATAACGATGGTTCATTCTTATTTCAAGATATGTCAAATATTAAATTCCTGAGTAGCCGTTCTAAAATTATGTAAGCTTTTCTAAAGAAAAAACTTAGTTTCTTATTTTTCTCTTGCGTTCAATGCTTTCATTACGTTATTAACAAACAATGCAGTCAGAAGCTACTACTGTATGTTTATTTTCCTAAATGAGTCTTCTTTTAGATGAAATTGTAATCCTCATTAGCTTTTTAAAAGTTATTTTAAAACTGCTTTATTTTTATTATTATATCTTTTTGGTAATGCAGTTCACTACAAATTTTTATTTCTATTAAACCAATGTCTGCCTTCCAACATGAACTCACTTTTCAGAGAACTTCTTCAGACTTTAAATTGTATCAGCTATATGAGGCTCGCATTAAAGGATGGTTAATTTTTTTTCATTTAGAGCAGAGATGATCAGCTGTTGTATTTAGATAAAGCTGCTCTTGGAAGGAGTTTGATACGCGAGATATGAATATAAAGTATTTCTGATTGAAATCTTGTATATACAAGTAAATATATAATCAAATTTATGTTGTTGCATATATATATATATATATATATATATGTATATATATATATATATATAGATATATATATATATATATATATATATATATATATATATATATATATATATATATATATATATATATATTTATATATATATATATATATATATATATATATATATATATATATATATATATATATATATATATATACATTTTAATGTATTTATATAAATAGAAATATATATATATATATATATATATATATATTTATATATATATATATATATATATATATATATATATATATATATATATATATATATATATATATATATATATATATATATATATATATATATATATACCGTATATATATATATATATATAAATATATATATATATATATATATATATATATATATATATATATATATATATATATATATATATATATATATATATATATATATATATATATATATATATATATATATATATATATATATATATATATATAAGAAGTATAGGGTGGTAAACTGACGGCCAAAATGTTGCAAATGTTGCAAGCAACATTTTGCAACATTTGGTTTTTGACGTTTGATACGTCAAAGTTAGGGTTTTTAAGGTCGGTGAGACCGAATTTAAGGTCTGGAAGACCGTTTTCAGAGGTTTAGTCCCCTAAAGGGGGCGGAGCCCCCAGAGGGGGCTTTTTGGTTCCTGAAGGTTTTAAATGATCGGTAGATCATTTTTGATGGTTCCAATCGATTTATCGATGTTTTTTACCCCTATATCGATGTTTAAATCGTCTTTCTATGTGCTCTGGTTGGCTTTTTACATTGAAAAATATAATCGAAAGAAAATAATTACAATAATTAACATTCGATTAATCGTTGTAGTATTGTAGCCGTCTGACCGCCCTCAGCGATTTCTCAAAAACTGTTAGAGCTATCGCTTTCAAACTTGGTATATGGTTATTGTGTGTGATAAACTGATCACACGCGAGTTTTGGTGACCGTAGGTCACCCCTAAGTGGGTGCTGCCCCCTTAGCGCCAAGGTCAAATTCGGCCTGAAAACCATGTTAGGCTTAACGTATCGGGCTAAAATTTGGATGTGAGCTATATGATGACGTAATCTCGTCGGAGACGAGATTACGTCCCTCTGCGTCCCCCCGTAAGGGGGGACGCTGCCCCCTCTAAAAATTAAAAATGATCGTAGAAGACTGAAATTTGGAGGCTGGGTAGAGGAGCCGGAGTTGGAGAAGGATTCTGAGTCGGATTCGGCTTCGGAGTCCAGAGACCGGAGGGGGGTCCCCACTTGAAAAAGAAGAAGAAATGCATGGAATGCAAAACAGAGGAAGAAGAGAAGAAGAAAGGAAGAAGGAGGAAGGAAGAAGAATGAGGAAGAACAATAGTCGGAGAGGGGGTGGACCTCCATAGAGAGCAAAGGCTGATAAAGCAGTCACGATGAATGGATCGTGGCAAGAGTGTTGGGGAGGGAATAGTGAGGTGGTGGGGTGGAGAGCACAAAGGAAGCAGTCACAGCAGGCGGTGACAAGACAGACAGACACACTTAAAAAAATTGCAACGAAAAACATTAATATAGGTAATAAACAGTTTAAAAGTCTTTGAAAGCTTCACACTTTTAAAATACTATATATAAATGTTTAAAAGGAAAGGTATATTTTATTCCTCAGTCCTTCTTATTTTATACCATTTTTCCAGCAAATAAAAATCCGGAGTAACATGCGATATAATATATATATATATATATATATATATTTATATATATATATATATATATATATATATATATATATATATGTATATATATATATATATATA
>JABUQX010093581.1:22500-27500 GCA_015478945.1 Trachelipus rathkii | reverse complement strand
CATCACCCAGGAGGTACTATAAAAATGCTTTTATTTAATGTGGTCTCCCGCGTAGCCTATCCACAATTATTTAAATAATAATTATTCTATTGTGTTTGTTTTATTACTTCAATTATTTTTTAAGTACAGATATTTGTTCCTTTAGGAAATTTTCCCTGTGAAATTCAACGACTTGAAGTAAATATTGCAATTATTCTTCATTTTTTTGTAAGGTGTGTGTTATAGTCTTTTATTATTGCAACAGATCTTTCTGCATTATCATTCACTACTCGCATAGAATTTACAAATTTTTTAACTTGATTATAGTCTTCTAAGTCGCTCCATTTTGAGGGATGTTCTTTAAAAAACGTACATGGTAGAACTAAGTTAGTGAAAAACGAAAGACTTGAGCTGGAAACAAATTCTGTCAGTGTTTTATCATTTATTTTTTCGTTATCATTTAATACGTATCGTTTACTTGATGTACGTAAACCTGGCTTCTGCAAAGTCTCAACCATTTTGCCTTTCAACTTTGTGGATGATAATATTATCAAAACAAGCAAGTGATACGAGCTCCTCGCTTAAATACCATAAATGGCGACTGAGGGTGCGCTGTGCTACTAGTGCAAACTCTGAATCGTCATCAGATTCAAGTTCTTTCAAGTATTTTAAATCTATTCCTGGCGCACAAGAAGCAGAAGGGGCTGAAAACCAATTAGGAACATAATAACAGACAGCAAACTTGACAAATCTTTTCATTGTACCCTCTTCTCTTTTACCTAACTTTAATTGCCCCTTAAATAGTACAATTATTGCACGTGATATCCATCTGGCTCCATGCAGCGCACTAGGCTGCGCCGAATGAGAAACCATGTTCAAGCGTGCCCCTTATGTAAAGAATTGTTAATTCTAGAAGTTCACGGTAATCTCTAGGATAAAATTTCTGCAGCTGATCCTTACAGAAAGTCACTATTTCATCATTCCAAAAAAGTTATGTGTCCTACCCGTTTCATAGATATTTTTATTTCTATCCTTGCTGAATTCTGCTGAAACGTTTGAATAATGAATATCATGGACCTTTTGAGTATTATAAGCAGATCAAAGCTATGAGATATAAGGAATTTCATAACTTATGATGTCGACACATAAGTTAAACTAAATTTCTTTGTAAATTTATTTACAATTCTGATACAAGCATCATTTTTGGGTCCAGTGTTAGACACCGTGTATCAAAACACCATTGAGCTTTAATAACACTTTCAAATTCCAATCTTGTAGGCAATCAATACAGCAATCAGCATAAATTGTTGTTCCATGTTCTTTAGCAAGCGTAGTACAGCCAAGAGCGTGATATACCTCCTCCAGATAACTAAAATAGGTAACCTATCTAATTCCTTTCAGTTCATTTAAATGTCATTTCTGCATTCTCTGAGTGTACTGTAAGAGGTGTCTCCGTGGTAAAGGATATCCGTAGATCATCAGAAATTTTCTTCCCTATGTCCTTTTTTTTTCATTAAAACGTGCTTCTGCTTATAACCACCTCATCAATATCTTTTCCAAAAGAAGAAACAGTAGCAGAGATGACCATCATTACTTTACGATTGCTCATTTTGGTTTTATATAAAGCCATAGCTAAGTCAGGAGAAATATTTTGAATATTAGTTTTTTTAATTTTTTTTTCAAGTGGAGACTCCCCAATCTCTGGTTGCCTATCACTACTGCTTGAGACTTTATCAATAGATTTTTATCTCTTCGATTTTTTAATGCATTGAAATTGAGACGGTCTGTGATCTAAATGTTCATTTCATCACTGCTATTACTTTCAAATTCAAACAGCTGATGATTTTCTTTTGAAGAAATTTCTTGAGACATTCGTCAATTTTCTTCATTAATCTTTTTCGCTTTTCTCTTGTTTTGCTAAGAGTTTCTATCAACCATTTATATATCCTCTTCTTCCTTTTTCTCTCCGTCTTGCAACAAATAATTTGTTTCATCTTTAATGTTAATGCACTCAGTAATATGCTACATAAATTTCAAAAAGATCATCTAATAATTTTTGAAAACTTTAATTTACTTTATCCATTTGATTTTTTTCTTTCAATTTGGAATTTTTGAAGGACTATAATTCATATCCTCTCAATTTTACTATTATATCTGTTTGGCTTTGATTGGGAATTACCATTCATCTCAAATTGAGAAATTTCTTGACAAAATATATTGAAGCCTCTTTCAAAGTTTTTTGATGCTTTGTTAAGTAGTAATAGGCTACGCAATATATTATCATTAGATGGTAGCTTTGCCTTCCTAATTTTATTGATAGTTATGGTCCAAGGCACACCATAGTATTTTCTTTGTTTGTTTTCTTTACAAAGACATAGTGAATACAATTATTATATAAAAATAATTTTGAAGTATAAATCTGAGATAGTAAACAAAAATACTGCTGAACGTAAAATAATGACACTACAAATATTCAATGAACTACAGGACTGAAAGATAACTCTTCATTCGATGGGCCCAATTGTGATGGGACGTAGTTACGCTTTTTAAAAAATGCATATTTTAACATCTGATTTTCATACCCAGTCTTACAATTTCGGAGTTTGAGAGTTCAATTTTTATATTTAGATTTCATGAAAAGAAATTAAGTAGTATTTTAAAGAAAAATAGCGAAATGTAAAAAATTTATACTATTACCAATATTGCAACTCCACTACTCAAAACTTCGCCACCTGGCGGCAGCACTAAAACGTATTCAATAAAGCTGATATTTTGCACAGAAGAACAATTCTATATCCAACCTCACAATTTCCAATGTTGAGAGTTTTAGTCTATGGAAAAAAATTTATTTTGCAACAATCATATTGTTTATACTACAAACACACACACACACTTTATATATATATATAATATATATATATATATTTTTTTTCTTTTCATATATATGGATTGTATTAAGTTTGTCCACATATTATATATATATATATATATATATATTAAATATATATATATATATATATTTAATGTAAATATTAATTATTAATCTCTCTATCATAGGTATATTAAAATTTAATTGTATATATAAAACTTATATAAGGAAGTAGTGGTAGTAGGTCCTCGATTACACGGGGGTCTAGGAATAAATCTTATAAGCCAAACATTTTCCCCTTAATTTAGGGGACTTTGAGACATCATATCCCCACTCAACCCTGCTTTCCCTATAACTCATGGTGTCACCTCATCGGAGCCGAGGTTTCATGCCCCTGCGCACTCAGAAGGGGGGGGGGGTGCTGAGCCCACAAAGTTTGTTGTGAATACAGTTAGGTGGAAAATAAGCAGCCGACAGTAGTTGGAGAAAGAATCGGAGTCGGAGAAGGAGTCGGAGACGGAGTAGGATCATAAGCAGGAGCACTGACTAGGAGTCGTTGTTGAATCTTGAAATAAGAATTTAGTAGAACAAATGAGGTGTCATTTTATATGTTTGCGAATCCGTAGAACTCGATTCTGAGAGTTTCAAATTCCTGCGAGGAGTTTGAGCATCCCGGAACGGGGTTCCAGAAGAAATAATGAGAAAAAGGAGAAACGCATGGAATGGTTAACCGAGAAAGGAAGACGGAAGATTCCGGGAAGTACCAGAAGAGGTCAGAGACTGAGAGGGTTCATGTGCCAGAGCACTGAGCTGAAGCCGGATCTGTAGCTAGAGCCGAATCTTGAAATGAGTTGTCTTCCCATATCTTTAAAAACCCGTAGAATTCGATTCTGAATACAATTATTTTTTTTTGTTCCAAACTATTGCTTGATAGCTTTATAAATTATTTAAATACACAGTGAAAGAATATTCTGACTATAGGGGGTGTTTGGAGTGGGAATTTTTTGTGTAACGCTTCTTTTTGTGTACATGTGGTTATTTTTTTCAATAATTTCAAAAGTGTCAAAGCTATACGCAATATTGTTAATAGGTTATGTAGCCTAGGGCTACCCACAATTAGAAATATTTTGGAAGTCGATATGTTATATAGTTTAATAGTTATAGACAAAAAAGGAAAAATGTTTTGTTTAGGTAACAGGTAATATATATATATATTATATATATTATATAATTAATTTATATAATTAAGATATATAATTAATATTATAATATATATATTACTACTAAACTTTATATATATCAGTGATGGGTGAATCCGGCAACTTTTGGATTTGAATCTGAATCTGTGTGTATGGAAATGTTTGAATCCAATAAGGCTACTGAATTTTCCACAATGTATTTCCCAAGTGGAGATTCATTTAGTAATTTTTATGTATCTCTAGGTTTTGTGAATATAGCTTTTTCTTCTGTTGATTTTATAATTATTACCCGACCTTTCTTACTAATAGTCTATTGAGATTAAGTTAACTTCGGGATGAAGTTTTCCTTGAGATTAATCATTAAGTATCTTCAATTTTTTCCATACCATTTTCTTGGAGATGATGTCTTGTTGGGTATCAGCCTCTTATTTAAAGGCCTTTTCTTATTGTTTACCTCTGTCCAATGGTTTTCTACTCCTTCCAAATCCTCTTGTACTTTAGTATGAGGGTCAAACATGTTTTTTATTGTTTTTGGGAGGCCTAGGCCTCCTGGCCTAGCCTAGCACTAATGAGACTCACTCTACTCAAACACCACCTATAACAGTATAACTAACAAGTTGGTGTATTCCGACGGTGGGGTGCTTGTTCTTTTATTTTTTATTTTTAAATAGTTTTTAAAATTGTTAATATTTATTCATGCACTATACGTTTTCACTTTATAAATATAACACGTGTTTCGAACATCGCCTATTAAATCTCCAGAAGATTAACCACGGTCTTAGCCTCTATTTGAGATACCAATAACAATGGACTAGACCTACTGTTCACAGATATAAAGCGATCCGCTTTTTGTTTTTCTCTATCGTGGACAAGTTGCCAGGATAGAGAAAATTTGATCACCAAATGGGCACACCACATTGCAAAATTTATTTCATTTAATCACTTGAAATAAA
>JABUQX010093581.1:5000-17500 GCA_015478945.1 Trachelipus rathkii | reverse complement strand
GAATTAATGTAGAGCATCTCCAAATCGCAGGCAGTGGATTGGACGGAGGGTGGCGTGGCAAAGACGGTTTCCATGCCTCAGTACTGGCGTAGACGGGGCAGGAAGGTGTGCTGGTTCGCTAGTTTGGAGGAAGTATAACTCACCTAGGTATTCGGATGTGGTGCCATAGACGAGTCAGGGCTAAGTTGAGGCATTTGAGTCTAGCTTTGTAGAAGTTCGATATCCGGAGTAGGACATAGAGAAATTCGTACCAATTGTCGGTTTCCATGGCCATATAGGAGGACCTTACTTGTCGGTGAACCTCTCTATGAGCCCTTGAAGCTTGCGATGGTAGCTAATAAGGAAGCGCTTAAGCGATAAAGTCATAAGGTACTTCAGAGGTTGAGTACTCAAACTGCTAGCTCTGGTCTGTGACACAGATCTGACGGAGTGCAACCTGGCTATCTTATTGTAGCAGAAATGGCTGAGCAAAGTTGTCTCGCTGGAAGTATCACGCAGGGAATGCTGCTTACCATTACGAGGTTCGTCAAGTGCAGTGATAATGCGGGTGAAATCCATTTGGGATGGTAAAGGGCCGACATATGTGCACCTGTAATAACTTCACACAGTGGGAAAAATGCTGAAGAGGTGCGACGTTCTGGCACTTTTAGATTTGGACATTGAGACTATCTGTTCGTGTCACACTGTTAACTCATCTTTAGTAAGGCCGGCAGATCAGAAATGCTACTATTTAACTTGACACCTTTTACCACTGGGTGCGAAAGTCGTGAATGAGAAAACCTTTCTGCGCAGGGTTGGTAATACTTGGACGTAAGATTGCGTGAAGAGACGTGCATTAACAAAGGTGAAAACCAAAAAATTTACATTTGAATGTCGTAAAAGAGGCGGTAAGGGAAAATAATCATTCTTCGAGTCTGCATGAGCGAGCCATTCGACGAAATCATTTGTGTAATCAGGAGAGATGCGTTAATTGGGATGAGATCGCAGGAATGTGTCTTTCCTTTTATTGCGATATCAGTTGTGAATTCGGGGCATGAATCAAGGTGACGTTGCTCAGGGGGGGGGGGGGGGTGGGGGGGGGGCGAGGGGACTGTTTCCTTGGAACTGTAATGGCATGCGTGATGGATAATGATCTGCAGTTTCAACATGTAATTCCGACTTCTATTGATAATTGGAAGTGCTTAATAGCCTAAGAAAGCGAGAAGTTCCTCCAAATGCGCTGTATCGTGTTAAGGCTGGTTGGAATAGAAAAGATAGTTAATGGATACGCATTCACAATAAAAGTGTTGTAACACAGCTTCGAGCTGGATCTGAACGTCTGGTGTTGTTCTAGTCGGAGGATGTGTGATGGGAAATATAAGTAACACGAAAGGCAAGGGCTTCCTTGATTGGGTGAGTCAATTAAGTTGTTGTTCGTTCAATACTCAGTGACAGAAGATGAAATCGTTATGCGTATGTTTAAGAAGTGCGTGAGAGGGAGATGGAATTAGGCAGCGAAGGTATAAAACATGGAGAGTTACCATTCTAAAAAGACGGAGTTGATCGCTGTGTTAACGGGTTTCGGAAATCCACGATGGCTCACAGATCCTCAAGGAGACCTGCATAAGTAGATCGTCATAGTCAAAAAACGTTAGGGATGAAAACTCGAATTCACTTTGAAGAATTGACACACTAACCAAATTCAATGTCCTGTAAAAACTTGCTGCGATGTGAAGTTTCTTTCTATATATGGGCAATCAATAAGTCGTCTATGTATAGGCGAATACAAGTAAACCCGTATAATGAGTCTAGAAGACGTGAAAGATTGAGTAAGCATTTCGAAACTGAATGATAGTCGTAGAATCGTAATGGCGAAAGAGTGATAAGGCAGTCCTATAATGTTCCGATTGACGGGAATTTGGAAAAATGCGCTAATTAATAAATTTGAGAAATGGTACAAAGTAGGGTGGGAATGTGAATCCGTAATGAGGTACTTAATGCGGTCGGGCAGTGATGCATTCAGCAGGATAATCTCGCTCAGTCGGGCATATCTCATTCGGGTTTAGACCAAGTAATGAATGATAGTCAGATTGGTATAGGTCGTATTAGCGCTTTCAAGGAGATCAATTTCTATCTTTGCGGTTGAGTTCTCTGGTGCAAGACGTGTGAATGAGTAGAATGGAGTCTGCCAGAATTTAATGTGAGAACAACTAACTACGAAAATTAATTATGTTTCACAGGAGGGAACTTGGAGACTGGAGAAAAAGCTCTGGCAGAATGGGTGATTATAATAGATTCAAAAACATTATAGAATGATGAAAGTATGTATGCCCTTGATGGATCGGATGCTATTCGTATAAAGGGAGATTAAATGGCTCAAACAATGAATCGTGTGATTATGTCATAAGTGTTGAAGTGGACAGAAGTCTGCACTAATATTTGTAAAGTGGAAGTCGCTATCAGTGAATCCATATAAATCAAGAACGGAACGAGATGCGCTAAATGGATGTTGGTACCATAGTGTTAATGTGGCCATTGGCTGGCGTAAGAGACCTGAGTGGTATGGAGCATTAGATTTTGCGAGGATGAACGAGGAAAGGGAAATGGAGCTCCACTATATAACAAAAAAGATAGTATTTGGTGGATGGATCGTAGCACAAAGTAGTTGACGCTTTCGAACCTACTCCGAGCGAATTTAGAGGTGTTTAAGTAAATTCCCGAATGTAAAGCTTAAGAATGACTCGAGTTGATCTCCAAACGTTGTGAATATCTACAAACCCCTGTTGGTATGTGATGGATAACTGAACTAAAGTGAGAATCAACAGGAGAATGCAATGACGGAAGGAGTAGGTGAGCGACGTACGAAGTCGCTTGCATAGTAAGGGAGCAAATTATGACATATTGTAAAGCAATAATTTTGAATGCATGGAGGCTAGGGGTATGAAGAGTGTGAGGAGGCTGGGGATGAAGAGGTAGTGAATAAGATAGGAAGAAGGGAGCAGGGGCGGAATAGGACAGTGACGCGTTTCCAAAGCTCGCAATCTCGTAGTTAAATGATTTCTCGTTCTGTAACAACTGTAGTTGTGATAAAAAAGATTTCTGGGCAGTGGTGCCGATGCATTTAGCGAATCATCATACATGTGAGGTCCCTGGGTAAGTTAATATTACGGTGGGATTATGTATCGCGAAACTTGTGAAGTATGTCTGGCTTGTAAGAGGTTTCGTTTACCAACTCTATCTCATAATAGCTATTATGGCAGCGATACATAGATCGACGTTGCCACGCATTGCAATCTCTGCAGGGAGTTTACGTAGGAAGAGATGCGAACAATGTGTGTGCAATTACCTACAGGAGGGCCGTCGAGAAGATTTAACATATCACAGAATAAAGACGGGATAACAAGGATCGAGATGCTTAAGCACAGTCAAATTTTTTTACATTCCTTGCATCGCCGTTTTGTGGAGCGCGTTTAAAGTTCCGGTTTTAAGTTGAGATTATAGGTGCGGTTTTGCGATGTAAGAGGTACCAACTTTAGGGCTTAATACGGGATACATGCATGTTCAAATATAGGGCTATGAATCGTGCAATAGTCATTGTGGATTCAGCGTATGGTCGGTACTATATAATTCAATGAGATCGGAGGTTGTTGCCCAAACTTCCGCTAATGCGCGTAGGGTCCTGTCTGAAAGCTGTTGTGATATTTAAGTTCATATTTCAGTATTTGCAGCGTTCGGAGGTACATAGTTGATAATATATATATAATACGTTGTAGATAACTGCTGCATTGTACAGAAAAAAAAAAAAAAAAAATATCTTAAGATCATTTGCATACGCTAATATGAATATTAATTTCAACTTATCTTTATAATACAAATATACATAAATATACAATTATTACTATCATTAGTCAAATGCTCCAAAATAGTTGTAAAAAAATTTTTTCACAAAGAAAAATGATAATTTGGGCCAACCTGCGCCAAGATATTATTTAAATTCTGTGAAGCAACAGGAGTAAGACCAGAATGCATATTTGTCTGATTGCCTGTTCCATTGCTTTTTTACTGGTGTTGTTGATACTAGAGAGGTATTCAGGATGCGGATAAATGTAACGAACGTAACCCACCTCAGGCTCAAACAGAAAGGTACCAACACACCAGGTGAAATTGTTACTTACGGAGTAACTGAATTTCAGAAGGCTTAGTTATACAAACTCGTTTTCGTTGTCAAAATCTATATGAAACAAAGAACAAAATGAAAAAATAATAATGATTACAATAATAAATGAAATAATAAATAATCAATTAATAATTAAATAATAATATAATAAAAATAATCATATGAATAATAATGAGAATTACAGTATGAAATATACAGTTTAGCAATAAATAGTGGCTCTTCTTATTATGATAAGCATGTCTGTTTAGGGTAGACCCAATTGATAATTTTATATTAATAAATTGGCGTCATAGTTGGCTGTATATCGTGAATAATAGTTAAAAAAGTAATATTAAACTAAGATAATGTAGGCAAAAAAAGAATAATTTCACTAAATTTTTCACTAATATATATACAAAGAATTTATTCGAAAGGAATCACATAAAATAGGCCCTAAGAAATAAGAGCGACATTACTCATTGTACCATTCGGAACAAGCACAGAGTTACTGGGAGCTTAATTCTTTAATAATATATATTGATGCTCACTAAATATATCATTAGATGGCGAATGTTTTAATCTGAAACGTTATTTGGACGAAATAAAGCAGTCGTCCAGAGTTTCAAGGCGATAAGATGGCGGAATCGATTGACCAATAGCAAACAAGGAGTGTCAAGGTGAGAAGTAATGACGAAATAATAAAAGGAAAAGAAATGGTAATAATATTATATGATAGTATATTTATATAATCTAATTATCCTTCTACTTTCTCCTTTTAGTTATTATAGTCCTCTTCTCACTGACCACACCTGTTTGCTATGGTCAAATCGATTCGCCATCTATCGCCTTGACAAGCTTTCGAACCGCTCTCTTATTCGTCTCAGCATAATCGTCTTAAAACAATTCGCAATCTTATGAATGTATCTTTAGCATCATTGATTTATACAATTAATGCTCGATATCTGTCGTGGAGATTAAAGTTTGTAATAAAATCAATCTGATGCCAAGATCAATTATTCTATAGATTGGCCGAATTGTTTTAAGACAATATTGGAGTAAATAAGAGGGTTCCAGAACTGGTCAAATGCGATAAAGAGGAATCGATTGACGAATACGCAAACAAGGATTTGGTCGTGAGGAAGATAGGACGATATACTTTAACAGGAAGAAGAGAAGGATTAAATTATATAATTATATATAATACATACATATATATATATAATATATATATATATATTATATATATTATATTATATATAATATATTATACTATAATATATATTTTCAACTTTTATATATTAATAATATATATTATATAATATATTATATATTATAATATAATAATTATAATATATTAATAATTAATAATATATATATATATATAATACTTATATGGGTAGTGATGCTAGATTGGTCTTTTATGGAGAAGCCCCTATAAGTAAGAGTGTAATTATAAAATCGATATTGAACGATGTTTTTATTCACATACAGTAAAGATATCAAGTGAATAAGTATCAAGTCCTTCTGTTAGAGATACCTCTTCTTGACAATTGGTAATTACTAGCATTCACGCGTTTTTCACGTTTGCCTCTGACTCTTACGTTCGCGAAAATTTGTGATTCGAAATTAATCGAGCCATTTCTTGAAATTCACCTCTCCTGCCGGAGGATTTCTGAGAAGAGAGTGTGAATTTCAAGAAAGGAATCGACTCTGCATAGATCAAGCTCCACTATTGGTAAAAAAACAAATAAAAAATTTAGATAAAAAAAAAATGAAACGATAGAGCAGAGCAAAGGTGGAAACGCGCTTGGAAAGGCTGTGAACTATCATTCCACTAAGGAGATTATCTCAACTAAAGGACTTTGTTATTTTAGGCTTTCATGATCTTTATTAACTTATAGTTGAATAAAAATCATTTCAATACGATTTCTACATTTACATCCTCTTAATAGGATGTTGCTCATAAAAGAAGCACCAATCTAGCATTTCCCTAATTATATATAAATTATATATATTATATATAATTTAGTATATAATATATATATAATAATATAATATATATAATATCATATAATATATATAATAAATATATATTTTATTTATACTATATATATATATATCTTATATATATATATTATATATTTATTAATAAATTATTTATATGATATATTATATAATAAATATATATATTATATATATATATCATATATATATATATTATATTATATATATATAATAGATATATATTATATAATATATATATATATATAAATAAATATATATATTATTATATATAATATATAGTAATATTAATATATAATTTAAATATATTTATAATCTAATATATATAGATAATATTAATAATATTGATAATATAATATATATATGAATATTATATTAATATTTATCTATATAAGTAAGTATATTAGGGTATATTGTAGATTGGTGCTAGTCTTTATGAGCAACACCTAATAAAGTAGGATGGAATTAGAAATCCGTATTTGAATGATGTTTTTAATTCAATCATAATAATGAAAACGATATTCATGAAAGTAAAGTACAAAAACCTTCTGTTGAGATCTCTCTCTCGCTCACGAAGAAGAGTATGCTCAAGAGGATTTTTTACTTACATTCTATTGAATTCTTATTACTTATGTTAATAAAAACATATTTCAAATATATTCTATACATCTCTATATATGGTGCTGCTCATAAAAGAAGCCCATTACAAGTCTACCTAATATATTATATATAAATATATATATATAATAATAACTATATATATATTATATATATATAATATATATATTATGAGTATATATATCTATATATCCTAACTACATATAATGAAATTATATATAATAACTAATATATATACATATATATATATATAATAATATATATATATATTATCTTATATATAATATATAGATATTATATATATTATATATATATTAATAATATAATTATCATATTAATAACTATATATATACTATATATATTATATATATATAATATAACTATAATATTATTATAAATATATAAAATAAGTATATAATAAATATATATAAAATATTAGTAATATATTATCTATAGATATTTAATATATTTATATTATATATATTATATATATATTAATATTAATATAGTATATAATATATAATAGGGTAAGACTCTGCTAGATGTGCTCTTTATGAGCAACGCCGCTATATAAGAGATGAATTTAAGAAAACTCCTTCATTGGAAATGATTTTAAATACGTTCATAATAATCAAAGATATCAAAGAGTTTTTTCGTCATAAATTCTTCTTCTGTGAATCACTCTCTCTTCGAGCGAAATTTGGTATACACAGCCTTGTCCACGGTTTCCACCTTTGCCTTGACTTCTTCGTTTCAGCGAAAAATTTTGATGAAATTCAGACAGTCGCAGCTTTCTTGAAATTACCTCTCTCTCACAGAAAGTCCTCGCCAGAGAGGTGAATTTAAGGAAAGGGCTGCGATCTGATTTCGATCACATTTTCGCTGAAACGAAGACGAGGCAAGGTGGACAACGCGCTGCAAAAGGCTGTGAACCAACTCGCCTAGAAGAGAGAGATCTCAAAGAGGATTGTTAGCTTTATTTCATTGGAAATCTTATTACTTATGTTGAACATAAAACATCATTCAAACGATTTTCTAATATACCATCCTCTTATATCGGTGTTCTCATAAAAGAAGCACAATCTAGCAAGTCTACCCATATATATTACTATATTATATATATTAATATGATATATATAATATATTATTTATATATATATAACATAATATATATAATATAATATATTATATATATATATAATATGATAATATATTAACTATATATAGAGTATTAGACATATTATATTGATATATTAAAATAATATATATTATATAATATATAATATATATAATATATTATATATACTTATATACTAATAATATTCTTAATTACTTCTCTTCTCTTTTTAGTATTAATTCGCCACTTTTCACTTGATCTATCACATCTGTTTCTATTGTAATGATTCCGCATCTATCGCTTGAACAGCTTCTGGAAACGCTCTTTCTTTGTCCAATAACCTGTTTATTACAAACAATTCCCAATCTTATAATTGATGCTGTGAGCATCAGTGATTTTATTACAACCGTTAATGGCCCCACAGAGATGAGAGCAATTAAACGTTTGTAATAAACTAATGATGTCACAAATCATATTCATCATAGATTTGGGAATGTTGTAAGCGAAAACGGGTTATTTGGACGATAAAGAGCTGCGGATTAGAAGCTGTTCAACGGATAGATGCGGATCGATATGACGAATGCAACAAGGAGTGGTACGTGAGAAGTATGACGATAAACTAAAAGAGAAATAAGAGAAGGTAATATGTATATAATTCATATATAATTAATATATATAATATATATATATATTATATATAATATAATATTATAATATAATATATAATTTAATATAATTATTAATATAATATAAATAATATTATATATATATTATAATTATAAAATCATAATACATATATTATAATAATATATATATCTATAATATAATATTATAATTTTATATATCTTCCTCTCTTAGTTGGATTCTAGATTGATCGCTTTTATAGCAACACCGACATATAAGATGACGGTATTAGAATCTATTTAAAGGATGATTTATAATAGAATTAAATCTTGGTGGCAGAATTAATTACTCTTTCGTTAAAACCTCTCTTCGTCGGCGAAAGTTGGTAAGTCACAGCCTTTCCAGCGCGTTTTCAACCCTTGCCTCTGACTCACGAAATCGGTAAATTTTGGTGATCGAAATCGAGTCGCAGCCCTTTCCTGAAATTCATCTCTGCCAGAGTTAATTGGTAGGTGTGAGCGGATTTATAATACTGTCTGATCTAATGATAAGTTTTATACATGAACTAAAGAGCTATCCAACAAGTACGGTTAATATTATTCATTGACTTAATCTAAAATTTTGCTCCGCAATCTCGCATAAGTACTTGAAATTAAATATAAATTTACACACAGTTATAAAGGAGTGCTAATTCTTCCCCGCGCAAACCACGGAGTGAAAAGTATGTTATAATATTATACAAGAAAATAATAAAATACATAAAGTTAAAGTACTTTCAATCTAGATCATACTACAATATATTCAATACTAAAAGGACATGCATACGATATAAGGCAAAATGTATACATGAAAGTAAAACTAACATATACATATTTATGTACAGGAATGTATGCATGACAATAAAGCTTGTAAATTTATAAAGTACATGGTAAGGGGATATATACATGAAATAAAAGAGTAATTCAAACCACAAGATATTGGTACTCATCGGTTAGTATAAACAAACATATAACAAACCTATAAATGTAATAAAAAAAATGATTCATAGAGAGTTTTCTGTTCATTTAATACAATATGAAATTATTATTCGGTTATTTTAACTAGGCCACATCGATTGAACAAGTGAATTGAAGGAAAGGTCAGGAGAAGTAGTTTCTGACCTGAAGAAATGAATTGACATGCGCACAGTAAATAAGTTTCAAAGATAGTTACCAAAAACATTGGGCTTGCATAGTAGAGATATAAGTGCTTGAAATTAGGTCCTTTATTTGAAAAAGATTTCATCACATAAAAGGGCGTCACAGAACCATTATAAGATCAAAAGGAAATAAAGTCGTATGGAGACCAAAATGATTCTGCCCATAAACTTAAGATGATAAAAATCCTGTACCGGGTAAAGGAGTTCATTGAACAAGTGGCAGCCCGGATGGGGGGGCAGGTCGCTGATTCGATTGCGAGGGCCCGCCAATGGGTGGCTCCGAAGCCTGCAACAATGGCATACTCACTTACTTATATTTTAGATTATACAATCAGTAATATTATTTTCCAGATTGACGTTTACATCAATTAGCAGTATAGCTGTTTAATGTATCAACAATTTCCTCAGATCCTTGCTAGCGATTATAGCAGTTCACTAGTGTGTCAACCGACGAATTGATAATAGGGGGAAAAGGGAAAAGAAAATTTAGAAGAAATCAAATGCTTGTCATTAAATGAGACTCCCAATGAGGTTGGAAGAAAAAAGACATAATGTAATAAATTATATATTCATTATAAAAGTAAAAAAAATTTATTACATTATTATTATATTATTCTTATAAATTATTTTTATTATATTATTATCCATATTTTAATTTTTAACATTATTATTCTTTATTATTTATATTTATTATAAATTATTAATTATTATTATTATTTTATGATTATTAGTTTATTTTATTATTATTATTTATTATTTTTTATTATTCATTATTTAACATTAATTCTTCAATTAAATCTCATAAAACGAATGGCCAGTCAGGCCAAATATCATATATTAAATATATATATTATATATATACTATATATATATAATTATAATATATATAATATAAATATATATAATATATATTAATATATATATATATTATATATATTATATATATATATATAATTATAATTAGATATATATATAATATAATATATATATTAATATAAATATATATATATATATATATATATAATATATTATATATATATATAATAATTATATATATAGTATTATATATATATATATATATATCTATATATATATATTCTTCTTCTTCTCATCTCTTTTTCTCAACACAATACTGAGGGATAAGGTGCGTATACTACGCATTTTGAAAGAAAAGCAGTAGAAGAATATGACAAATCCGATATAAGAAAAGCCCGCCTTATCGCCCCTCTTGTACGCATTAAATTAGTAAGTAACTCAGTCGCAATTTCAGGAAAAATCGCACCCTAGAGCTTCTACAGGGACCGGCGACGGGACTCCCTCACTACGTAAATACGTCAATGATAAGGGTTCATCCTTGGACAGGGGCACAGCCATCCCCTCATCAAACTTACTCCGCATTCTCATCCTATTATCCACCATTTATTCGCTTCGCCTCTGCAGAACTCAAATTCTCCCTTCAGACACCTCCGTTTACTGATCAATTCCACTCTTTACCATTCGTCTCCCACCAGCGGTTCCTAACAGAACCTCTGAACTATACTCTCGCTAACAACCGACTATCATTCATAAGCCTTTCCTACATGACACAACTATCTCAAATAACTTTCATTTATATCATCTCGTTAACTCTTATTCCATCACCACCACACACTCGCTAATTAGTTCCTCATTTTAGAATTCTTCTCACACTAGCACGCCCCCTAAGATTTCCCTCTGAACCATTACTTTAGAATCTATACTTCAACTTCTATTCAGACATATTGCTCACTACATGGCAATAACACGAGGTAACACATACCCTCATGCAAAGACTCTAAGTCGACTCAATACTAGTCCTTTAATCTCGCACAACGATTTAATTGGCACTCCTAGACGAACTTCTGCATTGACAACTCTCTGCTTACACTCTGCGTCATCTGTCCTTCTCATGTCAACATTTACCTAGATATAATACTCAGACACTTTTCCAGACTGCTCACGATCTAAACATAATTTCACCCTGAGGACTGTCCTTACTCACAGCCATAACCATACTCTTATCTACGTTCACTTCAAACCCCTTCCTTTTACACCCCCTGCCAAACACTCTCTACCAATCCCCTCAAACTCTCCTCGGATTCGCAACAACAAGACAAATATCCCGCATTATTATTGATGGTAGGGGCACCCTCCACCAATCTCATCCCATCATTACTTTCTAAACGCCATTTTCCTGCATCCACTCGTCTAATTTTGAAATCTCATAACCCATCATATGCAAATTGAATAACCAGGAGAGCATAAACACACCTGCCTCACTCCACCCATTAATACTTAAACTCAATACTTGACATTTCCATATTAAATTCTTAAACACGCCTGCACTATCGTCATAACATCTTGATTCCATTCAGCCTACCACGAACAACATATACCACTAACACCTTCCATAGCCAGTTATTACCCTATTCATACGCCTCCGTTCATATAAACCTAAATACAATTCAATTTCTCTTCTCCATAATACATTTTCTTCAGTCATTGCATTCATGTAAAGATTTGATCACACATCCTCTACCACTCTAAACAACTTGTTCTTCAAGAATAAGTCTTCATTACTCGAACGCACATCTTCGACAAAATTAACAGATATTCTTCCTAACACTTCAATAAACTAATCCCATATAATTCTTACAGTTGCCTTATCCCCTTACCCCTATATAAGGTACTATTACTTGCTCTCTTAACAATACCCTCGGAAACTATACCCCGATAATACGTTTCATTAAACTTCCACTTCAATCAAT
>JABUQX010093581.1:0-2500 GCA_015478945.1 Trachelipus rathkii | reverse complement strand
TCGAACCAAAAAACCTATTGTTGTACGCAGAATCCGAATGGTATTAATTTAATAAATTAATGACTATTAATAAGGAGAGAAATCTTAAATTTTATGTAAGGGAACATCTCATTTAAATGTGTAGTCAACAACTCTCTCACAAACAGTTACTCCTTCCATTAAACATTTCAGCACATTGGTTGCCAAAAACAACCAACTATGCTAAACAATAAAATGCACTGTCATGTTTGTATTACGATTACAATGTAAAACTCATTGACTGTGTGTGTATCTTAACGTGTTTCTTTTCGTCTATTGAAATAGATCGTCAATTACCACGTGAATTCATACTCTGAACTAGCTGACATGCATCTAATATATGGGATGGCACGCTGCAATAGTTCTGCAGCACGACGTTTGTATCAAGAGAAATATCCCAACCGAATTTGTCCAAGCGCAAGGTTTTTTCCCACTATTCATCAACGCCTGTCTGAAACAGAGTATTTCCAGTCCAAAGAGCGCACTAATGCAGGCAGACCCCGATCTACTAGGGCTGTTGATTTAGAAGAATTAGTTCTTAATGAAAATTTCTGAGCATCCTGAAAAGAGCACGGAGAATTGTCATAGTTCAATTCGAACCAATCCAAGTATTGGAGGTGTACTACACGAGCAAACAATTTACACCCGTACCACGTCATCAGGTGCATACCTCATTTGCCATTTGACTATTGCTCCTCGTGGTTGTTATTTGTCAATGGTTTTTGAACAAATGTATTGACCCAAACTTTTTAACGAAGGTGTTATTTACCAACGAAGCTCACTATTCAAGAACAGCTATCGTTAACGTTCATAACGAACACATCTGGGCAGACGAGAATCCTCATGCCATTAAACAGAATAGTTCACAACATCAGTTTCAGGGCAGGAATTTTACATGATCATGTACTTATGTTCAGCTTCCTCCCATGCTTAATGGCATAATCTACTTAACTTGTATGAACCATGCGAGCTCCCGTACCTTGTTTGATATGTACTCTTCATTGCCGCCATTAACATGTGGTTTATGCATGTGGACTCCTGGCACCACCTGAATGAAACCATTTCCCAATCAATGGGATAAGGTCAGGGATGGCCCAGTTCCGTCACCAGCAGGTCACCAGACCTAAATCCTTTGGATTATTACCGTTGGGACATTTTAAGACCTTAGATATACTTTCTCAATCGACCACCGCTTGAAGACACGATTAAGGATTATAAAACGAATGTGAAACGATTCAAACAGACTCCTGGACAGTTATTTAAATTATCCGACAAATCGATCAGAAGACGCCAGGACGCCGGTGCATTGGGAACACACGGAAGGTCATTTCAACATCATCTTTAGTCTTTTGATATCATTGTAGGTGCTTTAGAAACAGTATGTTTATTTTGTACAAATTAAACCTATCACACAATAATAATATATTTATATTTACACCTATCTCGACATGAGGTTATTCGTTCCTCAAATACTCTTTACGTCCGCCATTTTTAACATTTAGAAGTTTGTAAGCTTAACTTGGTTTCGAGAAACAAGCATATTTGAGTAAAACACCATACAGACAGCCAGGACGAAAACTAAGCACGTTACGTCATACATTTATAGGAACTTTTACCTTTTACTTTTGCATTTCTTATCAGTTACCAAAAATTTTACCATAATTTTGAATCCCCCTATATATATTAATAATATATTATATATATATATATATATATATATATTATATATTATATAATATATATATATATATATATATAATATATATATGTACTGATATATATATATTGTATATATTATATATATATATATATATATAATATATATATATATAGATATATAATATATATTATTAATATATATATATAACTATATATATATATATATATATATATATATAATATATATATATATTATATAGTATATATAATTATATATAATATATAATATATATATATATATATATATATATATTATATATATATATAATAATATTAATATATATATATATACTATATACCCTGCTCCTAAACGACGCTACGCCCATATATATATAATATATATATATATATATTATAATATATATATATATATATATTATATTATATATATATATTATATTATATATATATATATATGGGTAACGTTTACATTGTGGCCGCGCTGCTCTCGATAACTAATATAGAGGATGGCTTAATATGGCATATATAGCCTTCTTGGACTTAAGAGAGACATTTGATTCGGTACCCAGAAGCCAAGACTTATGGAGGATTGTTAGGGAGGTGTGCGGCAGTAGGAGAAGAATGAGGAGAAGCAATAAAAGCTTCTGGTCAAAGTTGCGTGTTGAATGTCTGTGAGAGTCTGGCTGTAAATATTGAGAGAAAATGTGAGTGATGGAATATGGGACGTGAGGAATAGACATAACAGGGATGGGATCTCATCTACTCTGTAGAGAAATCATTGCGAATTAGATGTCTCTCTCTA
>JABUQX010093580.1:30000-40000 GCA_015478945.1 Trachelipus rathkii | reverse complement strand
TAAATTGAGGGTGTAAAAATATATATTGATGACATTTTGGAGTGTATATATTATTGAGTGTTAGATAGATAGCTAGGATATTGGGATTTATATGGGTATATATAAAATAACATTTATTATTGATTTTGTGTGTCCATTGTATTAATGCAAAAAAGACTTGTCTGTTTCTTTCTGGACCTTCCTCTGGAGACGTGAACCCTTGTTGTGACCCAGTGGCACGGTAGCTCGAGAAATTGTGTCGACCCAGCTGTAGTAGTGGTAGCCATCATGAACGCTACAATATATATATATATATATATATATATATATATAATATATATATATATAATATATTATATATATATATATATATTATATATTATATATATATATATATATGTTCAAACTTTGAAGAGTTAGGCACAGTGGAATAAAAAAGAGTAGTTACTTTTAATCTTTTTTTAAGGCTAATCATTAAATGGGGAGCATAAATATGTCAATAGTGATTCGATTAATCATTCATTATTAAGCCAATATTAATACAAGCAGTTTGTTAACTGGATTGATGAGTTTATTATCTATCTAATGTGACCTTGAAACCCTTTCTTATTTAATTTAGGGTTTAAATTAATTAAACACTCCCTTCACAACTTATAACAATATTTCTAAAAGCTCGACACAATAATATTCAATTAAATAATAATCTTCCGGCTCTAACAATGCCGATTTTTTTCTAACACATCTCTCTTCTTATAACGTAAGATGCCAACTGCCATCCTCTCCTTAAAAATCTCTTATTTCAGGCACCCCTTTTGAGCGTCACCCTTCCGTGACTCACTCTTACAACATTTTGGGAGTGCCATACAAAAGAGTCGTTTAGAATTTTTTCTTATACAATAAAATTAATATTTAAAATTTGACATACAGAGAAACCCTTTTTTGAGCAGTGTTACAGGTGTATATAGCGGTGTACAGAGCCAATATGAGAGGTGTACATAATTATCGTGAGAGCAGGGAATCCTGCTCTCACACGTTTTTTTTTTTTTTTTTTTTTTTTTTTTTTTTTTTTTTTGAGTAGTAATTTGACATTATTATAAAGAAATACAAATTCTATTCTTACAGTACATCGTTGCATAATACATAAAAGACCTCCTTAATCCCCGTCTGGTGGGGTTTGACTATTCAACTCTTCTATTGCAAACCCTTTCCGTGACATTTTTGTAAGGAACTCGTGAGAATTTATTCACGACTATTAATGTTTGGTTGCATGCGTTTCGTCCATAGTATTAGATAGAGGAAAGAAGATGATTTTTTTTTTGGAAGGATAAGTATCAATTTAACTACTGTCTAACTCTAAGAAATGCTTTCAGAACTAAGAACCCTCCCCCTTTTTTTTTCTCTTTTTTTCTTTATTATTATTTCTATTTATATTTATTTTATTAGTTTTTTTTTTGTATTACCTCTTTCCTTGCTTGGGTTTCAGCTTTCCTTCGGTATTGATAATTATGAGATGAAATTCCTTTTCCATGTCTCAAAGTTCTACTACTGCACTCTTTCCGCTTTGCTTTTTAAGATCATAGAACGTTATTCTTTTTACCCGTAATGCCTCGGAAAGGGGAGTTATCTCTCGTGCCAGTTTTTCTACATTATACTTGTTGATATTCTTAAATGTTTGCTTGTGGATGATTTTGGGAACGAGACCATTTTTATTTTTATATACAACCTGTGGTCAGCCTGCCTATCGCATTAAAGGGCACTTAGTTTCTTCAAATAGGCTTTTGTGACTGACGTGGCAACTGAGTGCTCCTCTGCAATAAGATTCCGGCACTGATAGATTTTGGCCGAACAATAAGGCACACTGGGAGATAACCCCTTCGTCATTTAAGAAGGCTAATGCCAAACAGTAAAAGCTGCGCGCCAAGGCAAATTTCGCATAGGCCGAAAGTTTAAGGCTTCTATTCTCCCTATCGCACATGGATCATATGCGACTACCTTGAGTGTCACTAATGAGAGCTTGGAATTTACTTCTTTCACTCGATGGCGTTCCAGAGGTTTGTGAGCTAGCCGTTGTGACAGTCTGTCTATGCCAAGTAGGGTACATACGTCATTAAGATTAATTTGGCAGTGAACTGGCTTCCCCGGTCTGAGATGAGCTTTTTTATAGAGCCACAGAACGGAAAAATTTCGCTCACTAACACATTTAACACCGAGTCGACCGTCGCCTGCCTAAGAGGGGTAGGCGAAGGGATACTTATAAATCTTCGATAAAACAAGCAGATTTGAACGCATACTAAACGGTACTTCACAAATCCACATGAAGCGTAATCAATTCTCCGAAATTCCTTGGAACCTGCCGATTCTTGAGATATCTTTCTGACGTAGGCTTTTGTTTTTCTGACATGACATCAAACTCTGTAATGAAATTTCTTTACTCTACCATGCATAAATCTGAAGAGAAATCCGCCTTAGGACAGTCAAAGCCTTTTTAATCCAAATGATTGTATTAATGTATTTTTTTCTACTGACATCACCCAGATTTGTCCGGTATTAAATATCCACTGGTCCTGTTAGAGTGTCAACACGCAAAGGACAGTTTCCTTCCCCGATGGACTGAACTCTTTGTAACAGGCCTTCAATCCACTAGTTTTCAGCCCCTTTATTAGGTCCTTTTATATAACCATCAGTTTCTTGTTCGATAGCTATTTCTCTGAAATCTATACCCTCTTGGATCTTTTTCATCATTCCGCTTAACCCTTTTTTACTGTACGTTATCGTATTTATTACAAAATTATCAAAGCCATAGTTATTATCAGTCTCGTTTCTATTATTATTGCCATTTATTATTATTATTATTATTATTATTATTATTATTATTATTAATTATTATTATATTATTATTATTATTATTATTATTATTATTATTATTATTTATTATATTATTATTATTTTTATTATATTATTATTATTATCATTAATTATTATTATTATATTATTATTATTATTTTATTATTATATTATTTATATTATTATTATTATTATTATTATTATTAATTGGGTTATTATTTATTATTATATTTTATTATTCTTATCATTATCATTATCATTACCATTATTATTATTATTATTTTATTATTATTATTATTATTATTATTATTATATATTATTATTATTTATTATTATATTATTATTAATTATTATTACTATATTTTATATTATTATTATTATGTATTATTATTTTGATAATAATATTATTACTACTACTATCGCTTTTATTATTATTCATTATTATTATTATTATTATTATTATTATATTATTATATTATATTATTATTATTATTATTATATTATTATTATTATATTATTATATTATTATTATTATTATTATTACTATCGCTTTTATTTCTTATTATTAGACAGCTATTATTTTTAACAGTAGCATTACCGTATTATTAACTTTATTATTTTATTATTATGTATTGTATACACTACTTTTGCTTTTATTATTATATTATATTATTATTATTATTATTATTATTATATTATTGATTAATTTTATTATTATTTTATTATATTATTATTATATTAATATTAGTTATTATTTTTTTTAATACACCTAGCTACAGCTTCACTGTAGCTATTTTTAGGGGCCAACAAGAATTCCTATTAGAACATATTTTTACTGATATGTATTATATCTAGATGTAAACGAAGGCAATAACACCCTCCTTTTGACATTCTATTTAAAAGACTCAACCCTTTCCTTGTGGAATTCAGAGAATTTAAGTCACCAAGCTCCTCCCCCAATTGTAACCCTGTTTCCATGGCAATTTCTTTCGGCCACACCCACTCTCCATTTTCTAAACAAGCTATGTGGAAGGGGAGGGTCAAAGAGGGTTTGACGTAAGATGTTGCGTTAGCCTATTCTGTTAAAACTATTGCCAATTTTATTTTTATTCTTAGTTATCAATTTAAATTCAACGTCAAAATTTGCAACGGCATTCAATAAATTCATCTCCCGAATATTATGCACCCTCGTGGCATTCTTTTTTGTATAGTTAGTGATTAGTCCACTGTTGCTGGTGCGGATATTAACCTCCTATTTGCAATTAAGTAAGCATATTTTTGTAAAACTGTTGTTGGACGCATAACCGTCCTTAACCAACTTGGGAGTGCCACTCCAGCCTCAGTCAATACGTACTGTAAAGGGCGAAAACTTTCGTCTGATCCTCTTTTCTCCATTAGAGCACTGGCTATTGTGAGCTCGCTCACCTTCGTGTACAAATAGCAACAGTTTTTTCATCAGGGAAAGACAACAAGGTGGCGCTTACCATCGCCGCTTTACTTCCCTAAATTGCCCGTTCGGCTTCCACCCCCAGGAAATCTTCTTCGTGGAAGCGGGTTTTCCCTTCAACATTTCGTTAGGGTTGCGCAATTGAGCAGCCCGGCCTATGTGGCAGAAGTTATATAGACCAAGAAATGCCCTAAGTTGTTTGATAGTTGTTGGCTTTGCAACATTCACTACTGCATCGATCTTCTCTTGGCTAGGCCTAACTCCCCTCTCGCTAATGTTGAAACCTAAAAAATCTATTTCTCCGACTGCAAGCAAACATTTCTTGGGGTTCATATAAATTTTCATATACTTTAATCTTTCTAAAACCTTCTCCAACATTGCAACATGCTCTTCAAGAGTCGAACTGGCAATTATTATGTCATCTAAGTAAACAAAAACATTCCTTAAATCTCCAAGTAAGATCGACATGAGGCGCTGAAAGGCACTAGACGAGCATTTGTGTCCCTGTATTAAATAATTGAAGCTATAGTTACCGAAGGGACAAGTAATAGTGAAATATTTCCTTGTCTCCTCGCTGACTGGCACGTTATAGTAAGCCTGTCGGAGATCAAGTTTCGTTAGCAACTTGCAATGTTGCAATTGCAAGATGATATCTTTAATCTTAGGCAGAGTAAAATTGTCAGAGGTAGATCTTTGATTTAGCAGTCGCAGATCCACGACCAAACGAATTCTGCCATCCGACTTTGGCAAGAAACTAGCCGGAAAACCCCAATCGCTTTTCCCCCGCGAAATGACCCCTGACTCTAGCAACTTATTAATTTCCTCCTTGGCTCCCCCAAAAAGATGTGGGGCTATGCTCCTACTCCTCAGTTGTATTGGCGAGCCACTGACCTCCACATGATACGGATAATTCTCAGCCAATTCGCATAAAGTTTCCTCCTTTAAAGGACATTCTTCTCTCTCCCCTCCCCCCTCATCAACAGTGCAATCTTCACCCCCCCTCCCAATAGTACAATCTTTACCTCCCCTCCCCTCCCCTATAGTTTCGTTACTATCGAGTTGTGAATGAGCAACAAAGTCGTTCTCACAGCTGTCAAAATAAGCCACGCCTCTCTTCTTCCTGTACCTTGTACATATAAAGCGCCATCTAGTGAGCTGTTCATTCTTCAAATTTAAATTAGGTGTTTCATAGGGGTTTAGGAACAAGACTTGGTATTTCCTAATTAAATCGTTAATTAATTCATATTCGCCAAGCAGTATATTTAAAGAAACACGTGTTTAGTGGAAACGATAGATTTCGGAACATGCAGAAAAGTCAAAAGCCTTCATCCTGGAGAGAAATACTGACGTTTTTGTCCCTTGGATCAAATAAATAATGGATTAAAGTCGATAGTGAAGGCCGTAGTTTTTAGAAAAGGGATTCCAAGACAACGTTAAATTTAATTCGGCCGGTGTAGGCATGCACATCGTAAAGTCTGTCCAGTCCGTCAATTTTAACTACCCTTTTATTATAAATATTTATAAGCAGCCTCCATTTGCGGCTCTGGCAGTGCCAATAACGGCACCCCCTTGTCTAATTCAGACGCTATTACCAGGTCGAGGCAACTCCCGGAATCTAGTAAATAAGATCAATTGGTTAATTTTTAGTCCGGATATCATAATATAATTTATTACAAAAATCACATCCTTATTGTTGCAACAACTCCAGTCGAGTTGCCAGATACTTCCAACCCAGTATTACCAGATGAGTCACATGCAACCTTTCTTAAATTTAACGATCCCTCAAACTCATCTGAAGGAGGAAAACCTCCTTCAGCCCTAAAACTAATACAATTCATTTTCAGGAAGGGGGTTTCGCCCCCTTCATTAATTACAAGTTCATTTTTATCATTATTTTTATTAATAAGTATGGAGTCACAAGTCCGAATCGCCTCTACTCCTGCCTCCTCCCCAGTGACTGGAGTGGGGGAGCAGGTCGACTCCGTTGGGGGAGACGGCGACTCATAAGATTGCATGCTCGCTGCTTCAAGAGTCACAGTGTTATTATTTTCAATATAATTATAAGAATTTACAAAACCGTTATTGCCATCACTATGGCTATCATTCCTAGTTCTACAATCATTATTATTATTATTGTTATTATCGTTATTAATCTCATCATGCATTGAGTTACAATTAAACGTTGAAGAGGACTCTACCCTACCGACTCTTTGATAATTGACTCATGTGGGGGAGAGGTTGACTCACTAGAAGTCCCCGCCTCTGCCATTTGAGTCACAATCTCGTCATTAAAACTTTCGTTTTCAGATACATTGTTAATTACTCCCTCCTGTCTCTGATCATTTTTACAAGTAATATTCCTATCCCATTTATATCTATTAATATAATTAGCATTCCCATCATTATTATAGTAACTATTACAACCCACTCGTGCATTATTATTATAATTATTATTGTTATAATTAATATATTCATTACCATGGTGATTATTATTATAAAAATTGTCCCTATCATAGTTACTATAATTTCCATTATTACAATTATAACTATAATTTCTACCGTTATTATGATTATCATTATAATAATGTCTTCTACTATTATTATAATTATTATGATTATTATTATAATGACTATTGTAAAAACCATTTCTATCAAGATTACCTGTATAATTAAAATTAATATTTCCCCTCCCAAAATTTGATCTGTTTATATAAAAATTGCAGCGCGAACAATTACGAAAAGTTCTACTTACAGAAGCATCATTATTCCCCCACATATTTATCCCCCCTCTTTGGCCCGGGAGTTGTCTCACAGGCCAGCCCCTTCGTTTCCCTGCTTTGAAATGTTGGAATTCTGTTGTGGGGGTGGGGGAGTCGCCGGGGGTTGTGAGATTAAGGTGTACATTGCACAATATCGACCTTCACATCTAAATGATTTATGCAAGAATCGTCTATGGAACCTACAAGCCTCGGTGCTTGGCCGCAGCTGGCAACGTTTCCATATGTTGATCCGTTGAAGTTCCTTCCTCTTGAATCTTGATCATTGTTGGGGTGGGGAATTTTGTTGAATTTCTGACATGACACAGCGTCTTTGCGAGTTCTATCACACTCTTGGCGAGTGACCTCATTTGCTTCAGGGGCCCGGACTTCTCATGAAATAGTTTTAGCCGACTTATTCTCTCTCTTAGCGGAAGGACCCCTCTGTTAGGTTTGTGACCTCTCTTCTGCTGATCGGACGGCGTTTACAGGTTGCCATTCGGTTCTCCACCCTCTCGTGGGGGTTTGGTAAACACCGGTTGGAGGAAGAAACTTATTAAAATACTGCGGTCGCGATTTCCACCTAATTCGTCAAAAATCATGGGTTTTTCTGGTGTTCATGAGGGAGATCTGTATTGCTGAGGCAATCGTATAGAAAGAGTTCTTAATAAATTTGCATCTGTTATCCTGTACTGAGTCAAAGCTGGATAGTCGAGCAATTTCTTTATTCTAATAAACATAGTCCGGATGGAAGCTCTCCCAACCTCATTCCAAAATTGGAAGACTTCCTTTTATCTGTGTCTCAGTGATGGCGATAGAGTTTCCTCTATTACTGTTTAATAATTTAGTGTAACATGTCCCTTCAGGGGAAGTTTCAACGAATTTGTAATTTTGCTTGGTAATTTTGATGCCAATAGCTTGACTCTCTCTCTCGGATCGTTAATTTCATTAAGGTTAAAGATCATGGTTGTTTGTCGAATCCATTCAAGGGCATCAAACTCGTTGAAGTGGGGGATGGCATTGAGGGGGAGACTCTTCTTCCTTTTTTTTCGTCCTAAGAGGGTGGGGGAAAGATGACTCAATCGTTTGCCACTCCGTGTTCTTCTTGGCTTTCGCCTTCAGACTCCGTTTCGTATTGCGACGAGTTACCTTCTTCATTTACCCCTTCGGTCGGGGGGACTTCTGGGGGAGTGTGATGGGGTCTTAATGATCGAGACCGAGTCACAATAGCCAAGTTGGTCCTCTTAGTTTGAACTTTGGGTGACTTCCTTTTTTGACTGGGCATTTTTAGCGGGTTTTTTTTTTTTTTCTCGGGGATTTGGGATTGATATTGTTTCTTGCTTTATTAAGGGAAATTTTTTAATGTTCACTCTTGGGGAGGGGGGAGTTTGGACTGTTTTATTTTATTTTTTTGTTTTTGTTTGTGTGTTTTGACCGGCACTTTTTTTCACTTCACTGTTTCTGTTTATTTATTTATTTCACTGTCTTAATTAGGCACTGTTTGAATTAATTCACTGTTTGACACTCTTCAAATCAGTCAGGTATGGTTGTTCAAGGTCACTAACGGGGTCAACATTTCTTGTACTAAACTACGAAGAGTTAGGCACAGTGGAATAAAAAAGAGTAGTTACTTCTTATCTTTATTTTAAGGCTAATCAATTAAATGGGGCATAAATAATGTCAATAGTGATCGATTAATAATTCATATCAAGCAATTAGTTAATACAACAGTTTGATTAATGGATTGATGAGTTTATTATCATCTAATGTGACCTTGAAACCCTTTCTTATTTAATTTAGGGTTTAAATTAATTAAACACTCCCTTCACAACTTATAACAATATTTCTAAAAGCTCGACACAATAATATTCAATTTAATAATAATCTTCCGGCTTTTAACAATGCCGATTTTTTCTAACACATCTCTCTTCTTATAACGTAAGATGCCAACTGCCATCCTCTCCTTAAAAATCTCTTATTTCAGGCACCCCCTTTGAGCGTCACCCTTCCGTGACTCACTCTTACAACATTTTGGGAGTGCCATACAAAAGAGTCGTTTAGAATTTTTTTTTATACAATAAAATTAATATTTAAAATTTGACATACAGAGAAACCCTTTTTTGAGCAGTGTTACAGGTGTATATAGCGGTGTACAGAGCTATTATGAGAGGTGTACATAATTATCGTGAGAGCAGGGAATCCTGCTCTCACATTTTTTTTTTGAGTAGTAATTTGACATTATTATAGAGAAATACAAATTCTATTCTTACAATACATTGTTGCAAAATACATAAAAGACCTCCTTAATCCCCATCTGGTGGGGTTTGACTATTTCAACTCTTCTATTGCAAACCCTTTCCGTGACATTTTTGTAAGGGACTCGTGAGAATTTATTCACGACTATTAATGTTTAGTTGCATGCGTTTTTTCCATAGTAGAACTCGTCGCAGTCAGCAAAACCCATGCATGGGCTCCACGCGGACTGTGACAGACCTCAGCTGGTATTCGTCGTCATGTGGGCTCATTCCTTCGCCCAGGTGTGCCACAACCATCCCCCCTTTCCGCGAAACGCGGCCATTACTCGCGGTTATGCGGCTTACTTCAGCTCGTGCAAAGTACATTTTATCTCCTCCAGATATTCCTTTACTGATTCAATCCCTTTTCTTTGGTCTCCCAGCCGGTAGATTTCCAGTACACTCACCTCTATATTCCGTAACCAACCGACTTATCAATCCATCCTTTCCACATGACCAAACCATCTCAATGTACTTTCATATATTCTCTCATTTACCCCTTTCTCACCCACACACAGTTCCCTGAATTCGTTCATTGTTCATATTTTAAATCGATTCTTCTCTTACTCTAACGGCCTGTAAGATTGTCCATCTGAAACACATAGTTCTTTAGAGTTATACCTCTTATTCCAGACTAAAGTTTCACTACTATAACATTAACGCAGGTAACAACATGCTCT
>JABUQX010093580.1:10000-20000 GCA_015478945.1 Trachelipus rathkii | reverse complement strand
AATTGGTGAGACTCACGTTTCGCAGCTCTCTCAAGCTCCCAGGTGCCAAGTTTCACAACGCTTTGAGGACCTTCAGACTTACGGTACATCAAATTTTATCTCTAATTTTATTTTTTAAAGTCAGTATTATTTTTGAAATATATTTTCATTCTCAAACTTGCAGTATTTAGCCCATTAAATTCAATTTAAATTTCAAAAGCTCTCTCACAAGGCATTATTTTGGGCTATTATTTTTGCTTAATTCTTATTCTCCCCACTAATATGGCAGGTGATGATGTAACCACCCCACCCTCTCCTGCCCAACCTATTGCAACCATAACACAGGTTACGAAGCCCGAGTTGCTTCTTGAGGGGCGTATAGATGGCAAGTGGGTAGGCCCTAGTTTGCTTCATTGGGACGCGAATGTCCGTGAGAATATTGCTTTAAAGAATTGCATTTCTGAACCCTCTCGGTTAGCTCAGGCGCAAAACCAGATCTCCAACAACCCTAAATCGGAGATTCGCAGGTTTTTGAATGCCTACCCAGAGCTTTTTAAAGTTACAACTCTGGATGACTTTTTGACCCGGTTGAAGGCTTGCATCTTCCCAGACAAAGCTCTTTCCCCTTATGATGCCATGCAGCGAATAAGAAACTTTCGCTGGTCTGAATCTGACTCCTTCAGCGCGGCTGTTCTCTCTCTCCAGCAGCTTTATTCAGATTTCTATACTACGCTTGCCAAACGTGACGCTTCCTACAAGCCTGATGATAAAATTATTACCGCCACAGCTTTCTGCCACTTGTTCACATTTCTTCCCGAAAAACCCGAGATTTATAGAAGGGATTTCAAGAAATTTCACAACCCTGATTTAGATCTCCACAACCAAATAAATAATTTGTTAGAGAAGTCCGAAGGCCGCTTGCATGACCCTATCCGTAATGTGATACCTCAGCCCAATATCCACTTTCAAAAAACGGCATCTATTCCCCAAAAATCACAAAATTTTGGCCAGAGGCAGGATGTTCAGCACTCCCCCCGCAATTTTCAAACACGAAATTTTAATAATCGTTCCAAACCGCAGGCTCCTCTTTATCAAAATCGTCAAATTCCTCAACCCCAGAGGCCTGCCGTGTGCTTTAACTGCGAGAGGGGAGGTCACTCGACCCCATATTGCCCTTTCAACCCATACTGCCGAAAATGTTCTTCCAATCACACTAGGGGTTCCACCGCTCAATGTAAAGATTCTCGATGGAGTCCTAATGATCCTAACACCGCCGTGAAGCGGATGTCCCAATCAACCGACAAATAGCAAGACCATTTATACAAAAATAGATGGAAAGGCCTTTCCGGGAATTTTTTGACTTCTTACAATAGGGAGTTAAACCCTCAACCCAGAGCTGCAAAAATTTTCCAAAGAACGCAACCGGGACTCGCAACAATTCCTGGAGACGAAATCACACTTCATATACTCAAATGGTAGAGCCCTCAAATGTTTACGACTCCACTCCTGAAGACCAATATGAAGAAAACTACTATTATGACGCGGAGTCAGATGGTCTTTATGATGTTCAACAGCAGGATTTTTAAAATTTAGGAGGGTAGAACACCAAGCAAATTCTCCCCTCCGGTATCCTATTTCTATAAACTCTACCAACATTGTTAATAATGATTTTAATTTTCTCTCTACATGTTACAACATATTGAACTTTCAAACAAACGAAGTTAATATCCACAGGCAAGAGGTAGTTTTTCTTTCTCTAGTTTGTTATTTTGCCCAAGCCCCTGAATAATTCTATTTTTACATAATAATTAATAGTTTTAAATTTTAATTACTAACTCTCATGAGCTGCCTCAGTAATGGTATCTTGTAAATGGATAGCATTTTCTAGAAGCGCTGACTTACAATTTTTTAGGATTAGGTTTTCAAATGACTCTGCGGGTGGATGCAAGTTAGAGCGACTCTATCAGGGTCAGAAAAAGAACGGGCAGTAGAAACATGTCCCAGTGTAATTAAGCTAAAGGAACGATCAATTGCCGCATTCCCATGGGAGTGGGCAACAATGATCTTTTCCCTTACCAAAACTCTTTTATTCCTTACCCAAGATTTTATTAAAAAAAATTTGCAGATATACATGATGATTCTGAACTAGGAATTCGCGAAGCAAGCTATTGCGAAGTAGGGCCGCGTGTGGCAACAGTCAATCTCCAAGAGCGGAGGTGTATTTGTGAGAGCAGTTTGGCAAGTTTGATGTTGAACTCAAGCTACAATGAAAGTTGGAGATGGTAACGTGGGTGAAGTTTTCAAATGGTGATTGGATTTGAGGTTGAGTCCGCTATTATTTGAAATATGGAGTTTGCAGATGTTAGAAATTTGGAAGGTAGGAGTATCAATTGTTTTTTTATTAATGATAGGCCACATTGTACGATTTTAGGCTTATGAAGGATAGTGTGGGCATATTGAGTCAGGTAGATATTTGATTGCACAAATTAGAATTAGTGGTTGTTCCAACAAACGCTTCGGAAGAGCACGGAATGGTTCGCGCGCTATAGATCAAGTTGCCGTGTGCCCAGTAAATGGAAACGAGCTTCGCATTTGATAAACAGGTCAGAGCAGACGCTGAGGTGAGGCGCAGCGAGAAGGTGAGATTGGATATGCCAGAGGGTCCTGAGAGACATGGCATGACGACTAGTGAAGCACTTATGGATATACAGCTTGGAAATGAAGGTGTAAGGCACACTTTCAATCTTTACAGACGAAAGAGAAGAGTTAGTAGTAATGACAAAATAAGTAGAAGAAATGCTTATGCAACTGACATTGGTAAAATATTTTACTCTAAGTTAGATAGAAATGCATTGGAAAAGGAAACTATTCCTACTGGTTTATATAGGAATAACTTATTAGGAAATATTTCACCTAACTCTTCACATATTTTACTTCCTTCCACGTTTCCTTTTAACAATTTTTTACCTTTTGATTCTCACATTAACTCTCGCTCTTTTGAATATTTGATTAGTAGTTTTAATATATCCCCCAAGTTAACTTCCTTCTCTCATAATGACTTTGCTTCTTTAAATACCCCAAATATTGAATCACAGGGAACTGACCAGATTTCTATAAATGATTTCTCTGATTCTTTTGTCACTTTTAATGAAGCTATTTTAACCACTCCCCATCCATCTTCTATTCATTTAGACTCAGACGAAACTTTTAAATCTCCCTCTCCTGAGTCACTTCCAGCTCCAAATTTTTCAACTTTCTCTACTCGCCCACTACCTAATGCGGAGTCCCAGCCTCCTCTGTATCCCAAAGATTTACGTCCTCCCTCTACTCCTACAGCTCTTCAACAAGAGTTAACCTTTTCTTCATCTTTTACAAATGACACTAATTTGGCAGTGGATGTAGACGCAAATTCTCACTCATTGATTGGTCCAGCTTATTTTCTAAACACACATGTCTCATTCAACTGAATGACACTTTACAAAACAACGCCCTTCTCCTTGACCTCAGCAGCAAACTCGAGCCTTTGGCCCAGACGAATCTCTTCATTTAGAATTAGAAACAAATTTTGCTATTAATTAATACACTTATTAAAGCACCAATTCAACTTTGAACATCGATCCACCGGGGACGTTTTTTGGATCAAAAGCTTGGGACAACGATTTTCAAATTTATAACCATAAAAAACGGTAGTTGTACCATAAATTTCATTGTCGTAGAAGATATTTCGCTTTGGGGCCGTGTTTCAAGGCTGATTTCTCTTTTAGGAAACAAATTTTCTCGTCAGACAAAAACATTACGTTTTGTTAGGCGCATAAGAAATACTATAGCTGTGTTATCTGAACACTGCCTACAATTTCAAATGCCCACTCATGCCTATCTATCCCCAGCGCAAAAAGCAATCCCACAACCCAGAGGTACACCAACACATCTTTACCTCTTTATCATAATGAAACTAGCTTTGTTAATGATTTATTAATTGATACTGACACAAGGTATAACCTCTCTATTATTGAAAATGTCACTCTTGATTCCTACTCTAAAACAACTTTGTCTGTCAAAGCTCTGTCTTTAGCGAACACCCCCCCTCCCGAAAAACTAATTTTAACTTCTGAAAAGGCTTTTCTTCATAACTTTCTCTTTATAGGTGGTGTAATGAGCTCGGTTGATAAAGGTCACGTTCTTCTTTTGGATATTATAAATATGTCAGCAGCACCTCACACGCTGCAAACAAATACTTTTTTAACTATAGCCAATCCTCTTTTCACTCTTGACTCTCCTTGGGACACTTCGCATATTAATGTCGCTTCCTCGTCTAAAGGTTTAACCCCGTCCCAACTTCGTAAAACATATAAAGAAATTATTCAAGAGTCTTTCAAAAACGAAGAAGATGAGTGCGCAACACTTACTGATCCGAATCAACTGGAAAATTTATTGGATCTTCTCATGGCCTACAAGGACATAATCGCTTTGGAAGATGATGAAGTCCCTATTTGTCCCTTAACGAAGTTTAGTGATACCTTGAAAGACGACGCGCCAAAGGTATTATACCGACCTCAATATCGACTCCCCCACTGCTACCTCAAAGATATTGAGCGGTCGGTGGAGGATTCGTTGGACAAAGGTTATATTAGAACCATCTCCAGCCCTCACAGCGCCCCCATTCTGGTGATACCAAAAAAAGGATCTGCAACTCCCCGTATTGTTGCAGACTATAGCCTTCTTAATTCCCATACTGTCCTTTCGCGCTTCCCCCTTCCGTGTATTACGGACATTTTAAGTTCACTGGGAAACAGTTCCTTCTACACAGCTTTGGACTTAAAATCAGGCTATACCTGCATTGAAATCGAAGAGGAGACACAACCGCTCCTCGCTTTCAGAACAACAAGGGGTCAATATACACCTACGAGATTAAATTTTGGATTAGCAAATGCTCCTTCCTGTTTTGCAAATCTAATGGAACTCGCTTTGCATCATCTATTAGGTGACGCCTGCAGAGTTTTTCTTGACGACGTTCTTATCATGGGAACATCTCTAGAAAATCACCTAGAAAATATAAAGAAAGTCTTCGATTCTTTCCGCAAAAACAGGCTTAAAATGAAACTTTCAAAGTGTAAGTTTCTGAGGACCTCTCTCCTTTTTCTCGGTTTTAAAATCTCCAAAAATGGGATATCCCCAGATCCTCTAAAACTCAAGACTCTCACAGGGTTCAAACCCCCAACAAACGTCTCAGAAACGCGGTCTCTCCTTGGTTTTCTAACTTATTTTTCTCATTTATTACCCCATTACTCCCAGACTGTCAAGCCTATTACACAACTCATAAAGAAAAATAGCACATTTTTCTGGGGTCCTGAGCAAAATGAGGCTTTCGAAATCCTCAAAAACAAACTCTTGTTGCAACCACAATTGTGCTATCCTGATTATACCAAACCTTTCTTTATAAACACTGATGCTTCTAATGTTGCTCTGGGAGCCGTTTTATTTCAAATGGATGATAACAATAGGGAGAAGCCCCTCTCGTTTATCTCTAGATCTCTTTCTAAAGCTGAAACAAATTACCATACTTTAGAATTGGAAGCTTTAGCGATTGTTTTTGCATTGCGCAAATTCCGCAACACGATCTTCGGTTACGAAGTGACGATTATTACTGATAATCAGCCTCTGATACACCTCATCAGGCATAGGCAGCTTTCTGGTAGACTTGAACGATGGAATTTATTTATTCAACATTTCAATCCCACCATTATCTATAAGCAAGGAAAGTTGAATATTGTTCCGGATTACTTGAGTCGAAACCCACCTCCTTTAACGCAGGTTTTCGCTCAACATACAATTTTGCCAACCACACGCTTCCATCTCACTAAGGAAAACTTCGTCAAAGAACAAAGAGCGTGTCCTAGATTAAAAGCTCTTTATGGTTTCGCGAAGCCTCTTATCTCCCATAATAAACCTCTTCAGCAGCAAGACATTTCTGCTGATACTTTTCCCCACGTCCTCATTGACGACATTCTTCATTATGCCACGCAAAATGGCGCATTTTTGATCCAGATCCCAGATTCCATGATCCACTCAATTATCGAGTTCAACCACGACTCTCTCCCAGCAGGACACTGTGGTGTTGACAGAACTGTATATAGGATCAGGGAAAAATACATATTCCCGAGACTATACACACTGGTGAAGGAATATTGCAATACCTGCACCTCCTGCCAGAGAGTAAAGGGAAACAAACCTAAGAATGCCGAAATCAAGTCATACCCCATCCCCTTCGAGCCGTTCTCGAAGATTCATCTCGATGTCCTTGGCCCATTACCAACCTGCAAGGAAACTAAAGCCAAATATATATTGGTAATGAAGGACAGCCTTACGAGATACGTGGAACTTGTCCCCCTCATTCAGCACACCGCAAAGGACATTGCTCACGCTCTTCTGGAAAGGATCATTTGCCGCCATAGCTGTCCTCAAATTATTTTGAGTGACCGCGCGCCAGAGATGACTTCTCAGTTCTTAAAAGAAATTTGTAAGCAGTGGAAAATCAAAGCTGTTAACATCGTTGTTAGACATCCAGAAAGTAATTCCTTAGCGGAAAGAGCTATGTTGCAGATTGCAAACCACCTACGTCATTATGTCAATTCGAACCATAATGACTGGGGAAAATTAATTCCGTTTACTCAAATCGCTATCAATTCTACGTACAATGCTTCTATAGGTTGTACTCCTCATTTTCTTCTGTATTCTTACAACAAACGTCTTCCTTGGGATCTCCCCAATTATATTTCTCCTTTTACTAAAGGTTCCGAACCATCTAAACCTATCCATGAATACGTCAGAGATCTTGCAGAAAGAGCGAATCTCATTCGAGATCAGGCTCGTGAACATCTTTTGCGGGAAACTAATACACAAATGCATAAACAACATAAGAAGGCATCTTCAACACCAATTAGACTTGGTGATTATGTTTTTGTGCTGGATGTAAAGAAACCCGGGCAGTCACCGAAGCTTTTTCCCAAATGGTGCGGCCCCTTTCAAGTTAAGCAGTTGGTACATTTCAACAAATTACTTTTGCAGTGTTTACAAACATCTAAAACATTCATCGTCCATAGGGACAATATTAAGATCACAAAACTTAGAGCTGAAAATGTACCTATCTCCTCCGCAAACCCCAAAGTCGACCCTCCCCCTCCTAAAGACCCACCGTCTCAGGAACCACCTCCTAAAACCTCTCATCTGGCTAACCCTACTTCCCCTCCTTCTTCATCTGCTATTCCTCACACTATTTACTTCCAAAGACAGCTCCCTCCTTCATTGCAAACCCCTCCACCGGTTCCTTTACCACCTCCTTCCTTGTCCCCACCTCCTTCTTCTTCTCCTCTTTCGTCTCAGCCTCTTCTTCCTTCACAACCTCATTCACCTCTTCCAGCACCGTCTCATCCATCACCCCCTCCTCCTCCTCAATCCCCGCCTCCCTCCCACGCTCATTTGCCACCTCCAAATCCAAATTTTCTTTTCTCCCCTTCCCCTCCTCCTAGAGTTAATTTTAAAGGTTTTCCCTCTACCACACCTCCACCTCTATCTTTCGACGATTCTCTTTCCCCGTCTCAACTTCCAGCGTCCGGTTCTCGATCTCCTCCCCCACCTGATGTCCCCCCTAAACTTCATTTCAAAGTTGCACATCCTATCCCAATTCCAAAACCTCCTTTACCACCACCTCCGCCTATCCCACAAGGTTCTTTGCTTCCTCCGTCAGATCTTCAAATTCCTTCCACTCACGACTCCCCTCCTCCACTTCCTATCACTTTAGCTAAAAATACTTCACCTCCCTCTCCTCCTGATGATAGATCTCGTGACCACACGTTCGTTCCAAATTTCCCAATGAGAAACACCAACATTCCACACCCCATGGCTTTAAGGAACAGACAACAGGGTACTGTATTAAGAGGGAACAGAGAATACTTACTTCCTCCACCACAAAACATCCCTCAGGGCAGAGGTTTACCGCCCCCAAGACCTCCTAAATCATGAGTGTTGTTTTTTTAAAATACCACGGGCCGCCTCTTTATTACATTTATTTACATCAAATGTATAAATACCAAAACATATTAGAAAAAAAAACATTTCTAACATGTAAAATCTGAACCTGTAAACACATTTCATTGAAAAGAAAGTTATAACAAATTAATATTAAGATCAATAAATTTCAAACTTTCTTCATTTGCATAATAACTCAATATACAACCTTCTTCTCATAAACCCTCTCTTTCTTCTCTATCTTCACAGACAAACATGTTGAAAAATTGGATCCTCTTCTTTATCTTGACATCAACAATCTTCGCTCTGAAACTAGAAAACTCAGAATCAAGATATGAATTTCATCAAGGCTTTGTTTTAAAACAAGCAGGACATTCAAGATTCATCTCCAGTTATTTAAATATACACACAGATTTAAGATGCTCAAAAGAACTTTATAATATTATAGTAAATGTATTAAACAAAAATACTCAGCTACTAACTAATTATATACCGTACTTGAAACAGAGATTCAACAGTAGATTTAACGTAAACCAAACTTCACCTGAACTAAAATACATTCATTCACTATTACTTGAAAACCAGAAACAATTTAAAAATATCCTCCAAGATCCTTGGGTACTATCTTCTTTAAATATTCAGCCTTCAGCACCCAAAAGAGTAAGTAGAGGCCTAATAAATGTAGGCGGAACGGCATTGCAATATTTATTCGGGACAGCAACCATGAACGATATTAATAAACTTAATACCAAGATAAACTTATTACAAGATACGAGAGCCCACATTTATAAACTTAAAGAGCAAGTTCATCAGAATACTAATACGTTAATAGATATAAAAGACAATTTGAAAGTGTTAACCCAATATATAAATTCATCTATACCTTCTATAGAGTTACAGCAGGAAATATCGAAGCTAAACACATACTTAAACTTAGAAAAAACAATATCGAACAACATTCACACTCTCATTGTAACCATACAAAATATATGGACTACAGCCAAGTACCAGAACACCCCCTTAAATGTATATTCTTATGATATCTTACACGAGCTTATCAGAAATAGTAGCCAAATTTTACAACACCAACCAATAATACCTCTTACTCACGAATCATTCTACAAGTTCCTATCTCTATCTTGGTCATTTATACACGAAGACGATGCTTACCTTCTATCTACTATCATTCCATTTTCCGATGAAACTTCTTACAAAATTTATAAAGTAATTCCTTTCCCCACGCCACTAAATGCCACATACCCAAGACTGATGTTAAATAACGAATATCCCTACTATTTTCTAAATCATCAGACCCTCAAATATACATACAGTAAAAGTTTGACAGAAGACACTTGTAAACATTATGATTCAAATTTCATTTGCTTCCCATCTAACCCCACGCAATCACTTGATTACCATAACTGTATCATATCCGCAATATTAAGAACAAATCAAACCACTCATTGTAACTACATTTCCTATCTCTCGGAAGCCCCTTTTAATCTTAAGGTCGGTCATCAAACCCTACTCACTTTCTCTTCCAAGGTCGTAGCTTCAATCTCCTGTCCCAAAAGTCAACCCAGATTAATTACTAGTAACATCTTCCTTCTCCCACAAGGATGCACCTTTGTTTCAGACAAATACACCTTCAGGTACCCTTCCCATTCTTCAATGCAGACAAGTTGGATTAACAAAGATTCTCAACTTCCTGAATATCCACTTGATCGTCAAAATTTTATCCCAAATGTTACTTCTCTGACTTCCAAATTAAAATTAAAACCATTACATCCCCATTGGGATGAGTCTCTTGACACCATAAATCGAACTTTACAAACTCAGAAAAGCTTAAATATCCATTCTTTTTCGATATCCGGATTCTCCATTTTTGCGACCATACTAAGCATCTTAGGAATCTGTTTGGTTTATTTTAAACTTCGCCCTACTCCTGTACCCCCTGCAGCTCCTTCTGCAGCCCCTAGTGTTCAATATACCGTGG
>JABUQX010093579.1:85000-87500 GCA_015478945.1 Trachelipus rathkii | reverse complement strand
TATATATAGTTCAAATTGTTTAATTTCACTTACAGATTAGATACCTTAATTAAAATGCCACGAAATTGTAAAAATGATCAAAACAAATTTTTTGTGTACACTCATCATAGCCAGTCCGTTTAACCTATAAAAGCAATACTAGGGCCTTCCACATATTAAACTTTATTTGAAATTACAACGTTATCAAGATAAATTTTGGGCACCTCATATTTGCCGTGCCTCTTGCTGTATACATTATTAGTGGTTGGCTTAACAGGGACAGTCCAGACAATATGCCATTATGCATTCCAATGGTATTGAGGGAAACCAAAGGATCACGCCAACTGGACTGGGTATTTTTGCATTACCAAAAATTGCTAGGATAACAATCAAGGACCGAAGGAGACCATTAAATAATCCAGATCTACCTTCGGCTATTAGGTCTGTTCCTCCAGCGAAGAGCTTCCTATCCCGTACACCAACCTGAAATGTATCATTCTGTCAGAAAATTCCGAACCGAAGAAGATTACAATTACGGTCAGAAAATGACGACTTATGTATGGTAGACCTGATTATGGTGGAATTCAACAGAACTCCCTCATAGAAGTTATGTATCAGCATTGAATCACTGATCTAGTTCGCGATCTATCATTGTCAAAAAAACAGGCAGAACTATTGGCATCTAGATTAAAGGGTTGGAATCTCTTGAGAAGGGAACTACAATTTCCTCTTAAGTGCGACGCGTAGAAGAATTCCAACGGCTTTTTCTCGGTAGACCGGTAATTAGTTATTTATGATGTGATTCATTAATGAGGAGAATTAGGAGACTGTCATGATCCCAAGGAATAAGAATAGTGCTTCTTCATAAGGAAGATGTGAAAACTTCGACTCCTATTGCCTTGAGTTCCTATGAAAGAGACCACGGGACAAACATGAAATTTTGTTATCAAAATACGATACGAATAAAATTCTGGAATATATGCGGCGATTTAAAAATTATAGCACTTTTGTTAGGTCTCCAACAAGGATATAACTAAATTTTGTTGTTTCCTTTGCGAGTGGGATAGCAGAGATCGCAAAAATCATTTTGTCAAGAAACAATGGCCTAAAAGAAATTTAATACCTGGAAATAAAAATGTAATTTTTCAACCACTTGTGAAACCTGAACTCGATATATCTTCCTCCTTTGCACATCAAACTCGGGTTAATGAAATTTCGGGGTAAAAGCGATGGGATAAAAGTGGTCAGGGTTCCTATACTAAATAAGAAATTCCTAGGATCAGTGAGGCGAAAATTAAAAGGGTATATCGTAGGCCCACAAATGAAGGGAGCTAATGAAGGACCATCACTTTGATGAAAGCTTGAATAATATTAAAAAACCTGCATGGAGATCCTTTAAAGGTCATAACTGCGGTTTCAAAGGCAATATTAAGGCCTACAACTATAAGAACTAGTTTCCGGAACTCCTTCGAAATATAAAGCAAGGGATTAACATGTCCCTAAAAATACATTTCCTTCATTCACACTTGGACTTTTTTCCTAACAGCAATCTAGGGGCTATAAGCAATGAACATGGTGAACGATTCCACCAAGATATTTCAACTATTGAAAAACGTTATCAGGGAAATTGGAATCCAAATATGCATGCAGACTATTGTTGGGGATTTAAAAGAGGGCATGTTCCTCAAGCAAACTACAGTAGAAAAATCTTTAAAAGGGCTACATTTTAAATTCAGAAGTATATAGGTGAGTAAATTAACTAAAGCTTATCATTTTATAACAAAATAACTTTTAATTTGCGTATGCAAAAAAACCCTTCTCGTTTACCAACAAAATTGGTGGGCAAATTCGGAATCAGCGCACAAAAACTCCATAAGAAACAACATTTTTACTCATTTAACAGCAAAAAGTCAAATTTTGTCGTCCTTTGTTATTAATTTTATTAGTACAGGTTCTAATATATATATATATATATATATATTATATATATTATATATTATAATATATATATATATATTTATATATTATAATATATATATATATTATATATATAATATATATATATATATATATATATATCATGTCAACTAAACCAAATCGAAAGCACCTCATGTACTTGAATATTTTATTCACTCTGAAGATGATGAAAGTGCATACATTTGCCAGTATGAAATAGTTAACACAGTTGATGGGAAACAGTCAGTTCGAACATGCTTAAAAGAGTTTACCGATCCACCAGTTACTTATTGGAGTCAATATATTTACACAATCCTTTAAATTAATGAAACATTTAAAACGCTCTCACCCAGACATTGTAACAATTGTTAAAAAGAAAAGTGAAGCAAAAGCTTTTCAGGATAAACCTTTATTTTCAAAAAACTCAGACTAAAGTGGATTCTTTTTTCAATTGTCAAAAACTTGGTCTGTCTATGTCGAATGAAAAATTTAAAATACAATTGATTATAATGGTTGTTAAAGATTAGTTTTTTTTTTTTTTGTTTTTTTGCAAGACCAAGATTTA
>JABUQX010093579.1:77500-80000 GCA_015478945.1 Trachelipus rathkii | reverse complement strand
GGGTTATTTTTGAATTACTTTCACACTTGCGTTTTAAATTTGTAGCGTTGATATATTATATATTTATATTTATATATAATATATATATATAATACTATATATATAATATATAATATATTATATATATTATTAAATCTCAATCAAATGTTAATTAGAGAAACGACATGTCCATAAAGCTAAATTTATATATATAGAAAAAATTAAAAAGAAATGAAATTCAAATATTTCAATTATTTCAATTATTATTTTAATTTTTAATAAAACTTTTATTTTGGTTTTAAATCTTCTGCGTGCGTTTTTAAGTTCTTCTATAATTGAACATGAAATAGATATAATACTATAATATATATATATATATATATATATTATATATATATATATATAATATATATAGATATATATATATTTATATATATATTATATATATAATATATATATATATATATATATTATATTACATATATATATATATTAATTTGAACTTGTGGGCGTGATGTTCATTATTTATCGACGTGCTCAATGAGGGGAAGGATTAATTGTCTTTATGTATTTCATTAATTTAGTTATTTTTAATGTGGTTAATAATTAAATTGCTACTCGGCTTCTTTTTAACATTATGTTGGATAGTTTTTCAAAAGACGTTTAACACACATTATTTTTTTAAAATTTGATTATGTTTGGGTAGGTTGAAGGTTTTGGACCTTTTCGTCGTTCCCTTTGAGCTTTGGGCGTTCCTCAAGGTTCGGTTTTATCTCCTACTCCAGCGATTCCCAACCTGTGGTTCGCGTACTCCTGGGGGTACTCCTCAAACCGGTTGGAGGTACGTAAAAATAGTATTTGTGATGGTGGAAAACCCCAACTGAAATTATTAATAGCCACGTTTGAAGATTTTGTATATGAAGATGAATATTTATTATGAACTTTCATCATATAGTAAGTTAATATGGTTACAAATTATTTTAATGCTGTTTTTATTTGTTTGATATTAGGGTGTTAATTATAACCAATATGAAATAATTTGTTAAAATGTTAAAGATCAAAAAACAGAAGCCTATGAAAGCATTAATTTAATCTTTTGGATTATTTATCTAACCCTAAAGAAATTACTATCCTACAAAACAAAAACGTTATCTGTTTGCTTGAAGGGACGGATAGGGGAGAGTTATGAGCAAAGGAGCGCCTCCTAATACATGAAAACCTAATCAAGGGGTACGGGGGAGTAAAAAGTTTGGAAAGCGCTGTCCTACTCTATCACCTCTTTTTAATCAACGACTTTTCAGCTTAAAAACAAAATTCAATCGGTTAATGACAACTTTCAGTCAAGAAAATTATGGTATAATCATAATCTCTTGCGTAATTATCGACGATTAAATAAGTTAAAAAAAATAGATGAAAAATTAATCCTAGTCAAATGGTAAGTTTTTAATAATATTCAATTAGCATCATCAGGGAGTTCATATTTATTAAATTAAATAAATAAAAGAAAACTATTGAAAACGGTAAGAACGGTTTGGGTTAACTACAAAGACACACACACACGCATATATATTATTTGAGTGAGAGAAAGAGAATGTGTGTGTAGTAGTTTGATTTTGATCACAGAGTTGTTCTAGTGTATACTGTACTATATATATATTATATATATTACTATATATATAATAATATATTATTATATATATATATAATATATATAATATATATATGTATATATTATATATAATTATATATAGTATTTATATATATATACTTCCAAAAATGGTCTGCGTCAATCGTGCTTTATAATATGAGGGAATAATAATGGTAAATTAAACCGGCGTTGAACTAGGAAGAAATTATTTTTTAGGCAACTAGAGTAAATTTACTTTTTTTCGTTAAAATAAAGAAACGAATAATTTCCCTTTTATTCACCATACAAATTTAAAGAAAATATCTATTTCTAAATGAAAAAACCATATTGAGCGTTGGTAGGAAAGCATTTTTTTTTCTTTGGGCGTTAAATTCGTGCGATATCGTCGCAAAGCTTCTCAAGTTTTTGAAAACTTTTGAGACTGCATGCTCCACATTGAGATACCTATCAAAGATGTTCTATTTTAAAATTTGTATTTTCTCCAATTTCACAAATTCCTTGATGTAAAACTTTTCTCTAAATGAAGTGCGAGTCTTCATCACTATTCAACTTTGTCAAACCTTTTGATATTCTAGATCAAAATTTAGTAGTAATACCAGAAGTTTCTAAGGGTACAAGTTTCGCATTCATTGCGCTCTCTTCATCCAATTCTTCACATTTCCTGTTCGAACGTTTTCATGATCGAGAACGTCTACTAGTGATATGCTTTCCTATCTAACCTAAATTATATGCGTTTTCCGCCCTTAGGGAGATGAGGAGGCATGTGTGGGTGTCGCTTGACATATCTAAGACGGTTTGACCGGGGGTATGACGACGCGCATACTTTTTATTAAGCCCCCCCCTTTGGGTTTCCTCATATTTGTTGCTTTTGTT
>JABUQX010093579.1:50000-62500 GCA_015478945.1 Trachelipus rathkii | reverse complement strand
ACAGTTTTCAACCTATTCACTGCCGATCTCCCACAACCACAAACAGACCACACCAACACTACAACCTACGCTGACGACATCACCATCTCCACTACACATCAGAACCTAAACACTGCAACATATCTGACACAACAATACATCAACCTAATCCAAACATGGTTAACCAACAACAGAATGTCCGTAAAGCAAACAAATCATCAATCACCCTAATCACCACAGACAGACAACTCGGAACTTCACACCCCAAATTTCACCTAAATAACATGGTAGTCCCACTAGACAAAACTCCCAAAATCTTAGGCATAACACTTGACACTCATCTAAACCACAAAACACACAGACAACATTACTTCATCAGCTAACAAAAAACTAAATATATTAAGAATTATAGCCAATACCGAAATCACTAACAACAAACAAATAGCCAACCCAATCTATAACCAATTTATCCGTCCGAATCTAAATTACGCCTCTCTTAGATGGCACCCGCTCCTAATCAAAAATAATAAGGAAAAATTCCAAATTACACAAAACAAGGCATTCAGAATAATAACAGGATGCCCCTCTACTGTACAGCACCCACACAACATCTACATGAAGAAACTAAAATCCTACCTATAGACAAACACTTGGATATGATAGGCACTCAATTCTTTGCCAAAACATTAACACCCCAAAACCCATGTCACCCAGCACTCTCTAATCCCACCTACCACTTGCCACTTCCTCTCCAGCAATACTCTATAAACAAATTCTAGATAATATCCCACCTCCTGAAAATAACACATCACACACCAAACATATCCACACCATTCTAACTGAAAACTACCTAAGAAACAGACTAACTAACAATATACTAAATGAACATCCACCCGAAATAGCTCCGGAATTCAACTCGCTCTCCAGATTCATGCAAAGATCCTTGACCAAACTAAGATGCGGCCACCACCCAAATCTACAGTATTACAAACTGATATAATTTAAACCAAGCCATTTCAAACACTTGTCCAAACTGTAACCTGGCCCGGGAAACAGTATCTCACTTCCTTCTGACCTGCCGTTTTAACTCTCAACCTAGAGCAATCTGGAACATCTCAGGCCTGGTAGATCTATGGAGGAGACCAGCCAAGGTGGCGGGGTACCTTGAAGCAGTGTGGCAGCCGTGAAGACAGGGTGTCAGGAGGTGAGAAGATATTAATATATAATATATAATATAATATATATATATATATAATATAATATTATATATATATTATATTATATATATAATATATATATATATAATATATATATATATATATATAATAATATATATATAGACATTTATAAGTGGTTGACTCCGTTAATAGGTTAGGTTAATTTGGGTTAAGTTTGGTTAGGTTAAAGGTGTTAGGTATATGTTAGCGTTAGGTTAGGTTAGGTTACCAAAAAATTTAATGTATTTACCCTAAAATTACTAAAATAACGATACATGAATTATTGATTTTCGCTCCTGGAGTCAACCACTATATATATACATTATATTATATATATATATATATATATATAATATATATATATATATATATATACTATATATATATATATATATATATATACTATATATATATAAGGATTATATATGTTTAAATTGAACCTTGGTCGTCTGAGCATTATATTCGATATAATATATATATATATATATATATAAATTTGTGTATCTTACAAATATTAATATATAATATATTATATTTTTAATTTATATGCTACATTGGATATTTCGATTTCATCCGATGTAGTTATATATATATATATATATATATATATTATATAATATATATATATATATATTATATATATAAATAATATATATATAGTAAAATTTATAAACTTTACAAAACTTTATCTAACCTAGATTAATAGCCCCAAGTAGCTAACCTAGATGGAATTATGTAGACCCAAAGTATGCCCTAGCCTAATTGGATTAATGTAATTCCTCAAGTAGGTCCTAGCCTAAGGATTTATGGAAAGCTCCCAAGTATGCCCGTAGCCATAATGGGACTATGATATTATATTATATATATATATATAATAGATATATATATATATATTATATATATATATATATATATATATATATATATATATACTATATAAATATATATATATATATGAGCAAAAAGCGCATCCTTATAAGTTAGTCTTATATTTGAAACCCAATAATTTTTAGGTGAATCTGTATATCGTGAACCACATTAAAATGCTGTAAAAACGCTAGTAAAGCCGAATCATCATTACATACCTCAAGGAAGTCATATAAATTCATCTTTAACTTAGGGAAAAAATTCAGCACTACACTAGACTGCATATGAAGACGAACTGCTTGAAAAATGGGGTCTGTTTAATATAACTACATAAATAGGTGTCTGCATGAGCTATAGAAATATATATATATATATGAATGTATGGATATCAGATATTTTTTCTCAGATAGGTTCAGTTAAACATATATATATATATATATATATATATATATATATATATATATATATATATATATATATATATATATATATATATATATATATATATATATATATATATATATATATATATATATATATATATATATATATATATATATATATATATATATATATATATATATATATATATATATATGTATATATATATATATATATATATATATATATATATATATATATATATATATATATATATATATATATATATATATATATATATATATATATATATATATATATATATATATATATATATATATATATATATATATAGGTAAAAGTTACTTAACGCCCACACGGAACGGGAGCTCGGATCAAAAAAAATTTGGTTCGATTAAATTGAAAATCGATACTTCGTTATATCATTACATGGAATATATTTATTAATATATATATATATATATATATATATATATATATATATATATATATATATATATATATATATATATATATATATATATATATATATATATATATATATATATATAACTATAAAATAAATGTGTCTACTGGCAAAACTTTATCTAACCTAAACTTAAACGCCCCCAAAGTAGCCCTAACCTTTATTGATTCCTGTGCCGCTCGAGCCCCCTAAAAAGGGTAAATACTCCATTTTAGGGGGCTCGTTGACTCACTGTGCCGTAAAAGTAGCCCTAAACTTTACTGATCCACTGTGCCGTAAAACTAGCCCTAACTTTTACTGATCGATTGTTTAGTAGTTGCCGAGTAATATATATATATATATATATATATATATATATATATATATATATATATATATATATATATATACCTCACGGCAAAAAAGTCGAATAATTTAACTGTTTTGGACTAACATCAACGTACGTGACCTTTGCTACTGTTGCGTCTTTTCAATGACATAATGCAAAGTGCATCCTTGTATGATAACCTACTATTGGCAAACCAATGTTTGGAAGTAAGACTATACCTCTTACTACGGAGATCAACTATAATATTACAGCAAGTTTAAATTTTCTCATCTTACTATTGAACATATTGTTTTAAACGTTTCTCACATCTGTTTTCTTGTAAAATTATGAAATATTCAGTAAAAAAGAGAAAACTCCAATCGTTTGGCATATATCAAACATATCACTTACGTTCATTTTCTAAATTTTACGATCACACGCCACTAAACTACATCAAACGAATATAAACTTTGTAGCATACTGATCCGATTTTTTTATTTATCATATATATTACAAATAATCGATTTACAACTAATCGATTTAATATTACAATATCAATGTATCGTTAATTCCCATAAAATATCGAGTGGACTTAGTTTTTATTTTTCTGCTGCCAGAAAAAGTAAAATAAAGCCATATATATATATATATATATATATATATATATATATATATATATATATATATATATATATATATATATATATATATATATATATATATATATATATATATATATATATATATATATATATATATATATATATATATATATATATATATATATATATATATATATATATATATATATATATATATTTAAAAAAATATATATAGATATATATATATATATATATATATATATATATATATATATATATATATATATATATATATATATATATATATATTCGAGTTAACAGAAAAAGTCGTGGGTTTGAAAATATTATTTATTTATCAAAGTAGTTGGGATATTACACAAAGTTGCTGTCAATACTTTTAGAGTCCTTGGGAGTTTCTACATTTATGTGTCGTGTGCTGATGAGTGTACCTTTCTTGATTAGGGCTAAATAGTTTACTTTTAATATCAACTTTTCAAGATTTATTTTCGATACATTTTATGAAATTGTTGTCTAATTCAGCATGACACCGCTTTTCTTTTCTTTCCAAATGTAAATAATTTTTGTTGGAGTGAAATGCAAATAATAAGATTTGACTCTTGTTATAAATTTTATTTAGTTATGCTGAAGTAAAAAATTAGAAAAAACTAAAAATAAAAAATTCATAGATAAGAGATATAGGCCTATAAAAATATCTAGAAAACCTAAAAATATTCATGCGTAGAATCTTCTATCGAGTTCTTCTTATCAAGCTAACTATCGGGTTTTGGATCTCAAATGTTCTTCTTAGGTTCGTCGTCATATAGCATTCAACAGTAATCTGAGAAAATCGCTTCATTCCAGATATCGGTATCGATGCCCCTTTCTGATGTACTACTGAAAGGTTCTTCCTTTTCGACAGGCTCGCCGCAAAAAAGTCTTCTATAGATATATGTAATTGAAGGAATTACACCTTGACGAACAACCTGCATTTCACTGTTATAAAAGATTTCAAATGTTTTTTGTCAATATCTGAAAACCTAATGTTTTGAAGGAAAGTTTTCACATTATAAACCAAAAGATTCCCATTTCAGCAGTTTCACTAGTTTGCTGTGTGAATCAATTTCAGGGGTGAAATGGGATAAAAATATTTACCCTGACTGAGGGTGTTAAACTTTTTAGAAGCCAATATACTATTATCATTAAAATGTTTGACTGCCTTTAGTAAGAGTAAAGTAAAATCCTTAATTTGAAAAGAGTTTGACGTTTTGCTCTGTTATTCCTGTTTTATATGTTTTATATTTGATCTCATATATATATATATATATATATATATATATATATATATATATATATATATATTCAATGCGCTATTTATATATATATATATATATATATATATATATATATATATATATAACTATATATATATATATATATATATATATATATATATATATATATATATATATATATATATATATATATATATATATATATATATATATATATATATATAATTAATATATATATATATATATATATATATATATATATATATATATATATATATATATATATGGGCCGGACTCACCCTGCCATTTCAAACTACATATACTCGCTATCGGGTTTTTACTATCCCGGACAGATATCCAGTTTTACACCTATTTTCTGTTGATCAATATCGTATATCAGTGGTTTGCTGATTATATACTGTATATATATATATATATATACATATATCTATAAATATATATATATATATATATATATATATATATATATATATATATATATATATATATAGTACTAATCCTATAAAGGAAGTTATATAACGTGGCGTGATATCGAAGATCACACAACTCTGCTCGATGCATCCCTGCAGTGTGACGTGTTAGCTAAAACTCCAATAGAAAGACCCCAGAGTTTCCACAAGTTGCTTTTTTTTATCATGTTAATTTTTATATGTTAATTTTTTTATAATTTTCTTTTTTATTCTTTATTAAGGGGCTCGAGCCGACGGGGGACAGAGGGGGACGTCCCCCCGTCGTCCCCCGCTGAGGCCGAGAGACCCTGACTCTTTCTATCTTTGCTATTTAATCTTGGGTATTCCTTTAGTTTAAAAAAAAAAAAAAGCTGTTTGGCAACCTTTTTCGCACTATTGCCTTGAAATAATCGAAAAAAATCGATTACAATCTTCGTTCGATATATATCGGTTAACTACTCCTAAAGGAAGTTCCATATATATCTATATATATATATATATATATATATATATATATATATATATATATATATATATATATATATATATATATATATATATATATATATATATATATATATATATATATATATATATATATATATATATATATATATATATATATATAGTAATAGTTGAGATTAGCGTAATCTAAAAGACGATATTTTTGAAAAAATAATCGATGTTTGATATGAGTATGAAGCAACTCTGTCACATGTTGTTAATAAAACATTGCAGCAATTACAATATATATAAAGCGTTGCCATATTTAATGTTTTTGTTTTTAGGTTACAATTGGTGCAGTTATGATAAGTTTTTAAGTAAGATTTACTGTATACTTAACAAAACATCATAACCTCAATTAGCCTAATTATGATATATATATATATATATATATATATATATATATATATATATATATATATATATATATATATATATATATATATATATATATATATATATATATATATATATATATATATATATAAAGCATTAGCATATAATGCTCTTGTTTTTATAATCGAAAATCGGTAAGGTTATGATAAGTTTTGTTAAGTCGACAGATTTATTGTGTATACATAACAAAACTTATCTTAACCTAAACTTAATGGGTCCTAAACCGAATTTAAACCTAAAAGGTAATAGTTGAGATTAGCGTAATCTTAAAACATCGATATTTATGAGAGACATTTGGCAGCTCTTTTTTAGTCCCTTTACATGGGGATAAAAATATTAAAACAGTTATCGGAAAATCTATATTTAAATAGTTACATGATCTAAAATATTTACCATATATATATATATATATATATATATATATATATATATATATATAGATATAATAAAAATATATATATATATATATATATATATATATATATATATATATATATATATATATATATATATATATATATATGATCAACTATAAAATAACAATAACAGAACAAAAGCTTCAACTCTTTTTCAAATTAAGGATTTTTAATAAGTCTAACATTTTAATAATAGAACTATATTAGCTTCAAAAGTTTAAGATCCTCGGTCAGGTAATATTTTTATCCAATTTTCCCGTGAGGTTTCCTTTTTAATCCCAATATAATAAATAATAATGCTTATAACTGAAATGCAGCACCAGAAATCTCATTAATTTTAATTATACGATTATTATTTTATTTTTTTTCATAATTTCATTCTGATGAAAACTTTTTATAAGTAATATCTTTACAAAAGTTCATTACGTTAAATAGATCATATATATATATATATATATATATATATATATTATATATATAATATATATTATATATATATATATAATATATATATATAATATATATATATATGTATGTAGTATATATATATATATATAAATATATAATATATATATAATATATATATATAATATATTATATATATTATATATATATATATATATATATTTAATATAATATATATATATAGATTATATATATATATATATATATATATATAAATATGATATATACGGTATATATTATATATATATATATAGATATATATATATATATTATATATATATATATATATATTATATTTATATATATATATAATAGTAATATGATATAATATATATATATATATATAATATATATTATATATAATATATATATATATATATATATATATATATATATTAATATATATTATATAATATTTATTATTAGAAATAAATTCCAGTTTTCCATATATATATAATATATATATAATATAATATATATAGTATATATATATATATATATATATATACGGTATATATATATATATAATTCCAAAAATAGTTACAAAATTGATGAAGTTGCTACAGGCCGGTAACAAATTAGTATGTCTAAGCGATAAGTTATGGTTTCAATATGTAACCTTCATTTTAGGATTAGGCACTGGCACTGTATTTGTCGGTTGCATATTGAGTAACTATTGTATATAGTTGGGCGGTAAACAAAACCGCATTGCTGCAATACGTTACAAAAATGTGACAATGTAATTTAAAAGCACTTTCAGGACTCTACAACCGCTAGGTATTAGCCGTATGTGTGTGTATCATGCCATAATGTTGTACTATGGCACTGCTGATGTGAAAGATCACCATAGATCGGTTGGCCTTGTTCTGTTCGGTAACCGCAGGCTGTCAAAGATGTATTGGCAAGAATTGAGCGAAATCCTTTTCGTAAACAAAACAAGTCACTTAAAATTCAAACACCTAAGATAAAACTTTATGAAATACTTTCTCGATCAAAAGGGTTCTAATTTTCAGACATTTTCCTACAATGGATCGATGGGTAAGATATGGTATATCAAAGAATACTGAAACTGATAGTAATGTAGAAACAAGTGAAAGAAATGCTTCTGCAGAAGACGATTATATTGCGGAATCTGTACAAACATAAACATCTAGTGTGATAACTTCACAAAAACCTTAAAATTTATGAAAATAAGTTTTTTTTTTAAATAAACTTAAAAATCGTAATTGTTCAGAAAGTTTCTTTCTAAAACAAATTTACAACAATGAAAATGCAACGGAATCGTCATAAAAGGCATGTTATCACATTGTTCTTGCTTGTTGGTGTACTAGAACCTTGGATTGAAGATACCATATGTAGTAGATTCGGTTTAAAAAGTCGAAGCTGTATCTCTTTCCAACAGGACCAACGCTCTTATGTAAAGACGTATTAATGACATTGCCAATGATTTTAAATGGGTACTTATATACTGATTGCGAATGTGATTATGTATTACGACTAGATGAGAACGGATGAATCTTAATTGAAATTTTGATTGTTTTCGCTAGATATGACTGAGAAAAAATTGAAGATTTGCTTTTATATGAAAGTTTGGAACTGTACACCACAGGAGATGACATTTAATGCATTGATATAATTATGAAAGCCTATATGATAACGAGGTGCTACCAAAAAGTTAGGGAAATTTGAACAGCCCGCGCGAACTGGATGTAGTATGGTGCCCTTCTGCCGCTATATGTGGTGAGCACTATGCTTTGTGAATCAGTGCGCTAACAGCAACGCAGCTGAAAGGATGCTTTGTTTTCGTTTTGTGCGATTTTTTAAATGGTTTCATTAATTTGGTGTTTTTTTTTTAATTTTACAACTGATATGATGGATCTTATCGAGTAAAGAATCTCAAAAATGTGATTTTGAACCCCTTTTCCCCAGCAGAGATGCATAAAAATCGAGGTCTTGAAGTGCAACCGCGAGGTAGTGGTCATTCTGTTGAGAAATGATTTGCATTAAATTTTGTTTCAAACTTTAAATAAACTGCTGCAGAAACCCATGGTATGCTACAGGAAGCCTTTTGAGATAATGTGATGAGCAAAACCAAAATCTATTTATTGTACAAATGCTTTAAGGGTGGATGAACAGCAGTCGATGACGACGAGCCTCCCGGAAGACCATCAGCAAAGACAACACAGGAAACCATAGCAAGAGTTCGCAAGTCTATCCTTGCAGATCGTAGTCGAACCATCCACAATATTTTTGATATAGTAGGACAGTTATACGGAACTGTTCAACGCATTTTGTCTGACGTTTTGATCATAACACGGAGTTTAGCGAAATTTGTGCCAGGACTGCTGAGCAACGAACAGAAGAAGGTCGATCTTGTTTCTGACTGTATGGAACTCGAACAATAAGTCAGATATAGCACAAACTAGAATGTACCCCTAGCTTTCATATATATATATATATATATATATATATATATATATATATATATAATATATATATATATATATATATATATATATATATATATATATATATATATAATATATATATTATATATATATATATATAAATATACATTTATATACAAGTATATATATAATATATATATTATATATATATATATATATAATATATATATATATATATATATATATATATATATATATATATCTCCAATAACTTCCCACAGATGTGGGGTAGGGTGCATAACATGCACGGAAATAGAATAATTAAGTAGAGGAACATAACCTAAGTCAAAAGGAATGTCCCCCTTTACCATTCCCTAAGTACACTTAAGTGAGAGCTTGTCGCAGTAAAGAAATATCCACCCTATTACATCACGAAACTGCAACGTACTCTAACTGTGGTATCTCGTCAGTGTAGGTTACATCCCTTGGGCTAGGCCTACAACTATATCCCCTCACAAAACCCACCATTCACTCCTATTATGCATTTTCTCGCCTCTGGAAAACCCAATTCCTTTCTTTCAAACACAATTTCGTGACTCAGTCCAATTTTTCTTTGGTTTCCCAGCCAGTCAATTCCCAGTAGATTCATAACTATACATCCCCTTAACCAACCAAGTATCATCCATTCTTTCCATATTACCAAATCATCTCAATACAATCTTGTTTATTCTCTAATTTATCCCTTTTTCACGCCATTAACATGTTCATTAATTATTTTATTAATTCTTCTCACACCTAACATGCCCCTAAGATATCCATCTGAACAGATTGTACCTTATTGTACCTTATTCCTCTTTATTTCACGCCGTAGTTTCACAACTAAACATGAACAACGGTAACAGCAAACCCTCATGCAAAATCCTAACTCTCATAATACTTAATTTCTTTGTATTCCCTAAGGATTTAGTTGCACATACCACCTTCCTACCATTCACAACTTTCCTATTACACTCTGCATCATCAGTTCCCTTTCCATCCAACATATATCCTAAATATTTAAATTCTGATACTTGTTCCGATTGCTCACTATCCAGCATTATTTTACACCGCAGACTCTCCTCGTTCACTACCATCACCTTACTCTTATATCTATATTTACTTTCAAACTCACTCACTTACTTTTTACTCAATCTGACAAACCACTCTACCAATCTCAAACTTTCTTCAGGTCCGCTACACAAAACTAAATCATCAGTGTACAATAAGCAGAACACCCTCCACTCTCTTCCATTTTAAATCTCTAACACCTTCCACTACCACCCCTACCTCTAATTCTTTCATCACCTTATCCATATAAAATTAAATAGCCAAGGAGACAACACATCTCCGCCTCGCTCTTCTATTAATATTAAACAATTCATTTTCAACTCCATTTATTCTTACATACGATTCATTATCGATATGATGTATATATTTCTGATTCCATTCAAAAACCTGCCACCAATACCAATTATTACTAACACCTGCCACAGAGCTTCTCTATTAATCCTGCCATACGCATGTTGCAAGTCCATAAAACCTAAAATCAATTAATCCTACTTCACTCATATTCTCAATCATTTGTTTCAATGTGAAGATTTGATCTACACATCTTCTATCACTTTTAAATGAGCCTTGTTCTTCGCCAATCAGTCCCTCAGTCCGTCAACCAAAATACCAACATATATCTTCCCTATAACACTCAATAAACTAATTCCCCTATAGTTCCTACAGCTCCCTTTATCCTTTATAATGGTACTATTACTGCTCTCCTTCAATCCTTGGGAACTATACACTCCATAAACGCTTTGTTATACAACTTCCATATCCAGTCAATCACATTCTCGCCTTTATTCTTGATCATTTCACCAGTAATTTCATCTATAACTGCAGATTTACAATTCTTCAACTTTATTACTCTATTTATTACCACCTCCATATTAATTACCTCATCCCCAAAATATCTATTTCTTCCTACACTATCAAACCCACATACATTTTTTATCACTTCGTCATTACTGAAAATATTTTTGCAGATTATCGTAGTGCTCTCTCCACACTCTCCTCACATCCAATTCATCAGTGACGAAAGTACCATCCTTATTCATTATTCTATGAAGAATCCATTTGTTCTCTTTATTAACTTTTCGTATTTCCTTCTAGAAAAGCTTCTTGTTTCCTTGTAAAGTTCCCATTCATCCTTCTTTCAAACTCTACATTTGCCTCTCTTTTTTTCCTCCTACGTATGCAACTTTTAGTCTTCCTTTTATCCTTCTTATATATATATATTTCTATACACCTTTCTTTTGAGACCTCATCATTGGCCTTTAGCACAATAAACCATGTCTCATTTCACTTTTAACTGCTTGCATCACCTCTTCATTCCCCCACAGACTATTAAAATTCTTACTTCCTACTTTAGCACTTCCACATATTTCTCTTGCACTACGAATAAAGACATCCTTCATTTGCGTTTAGATTTGTTCAGTTTCATCTTGTTTACACATTCATCTGATTTATTTACAAGTGCTCTCATATACTTCTTATAACCTTGCCTACTTAACTTCTCACTCTTACTTAATTCTCCCAACTTTCTTCCGTATCCCTTTACTCACCATTCATAACATATTTTACATAAAACAACATAATGTTCTGATATTTCCATCCCCA
>JABUQX010093579.1:32500-35000 GCA_015478945.1 Trachelipus rathkii | reverse complement strand
ATATAATATATATATATATATATAATATATATATTATATATATATAATATTATATATATATATATATATATAATATATAATATATATACATACCTCAAATGCTACATATATATATATATATATAATATATATTAGATATATTATATTATATATATAATATATATATATACTATATATATAATATATATATATATATATATTAGCTATATATATATATATATATATATATATATATATATATATATATATATATACACATGTATATATATATATATATAATAAATATATAACTATATAATTAAAATATATATATATATATAATATATATATATACAAACTATAATATCTATATTTATTACTATTCACCAATATTTATATATAAATTATATATATATTATATAAATATATATATTATATATATATATATATATAATATATATATATAAATATATAATATATAAATTATATATAATCTCATATAAATAATAACATAAACGTTACAACACAACATTTTTTTTTTAACGATAAAGAGGCCGTATAATATTTTTTTATTTACAATCAACATGGTAAGAGCGACACAAGCACACTTCAAAATCTTAGCTGCATAACCTAATACCCCGAGAGCTACTCTTCTTTCTGTCAAAACTGTGTTCCTCAACGTAGTTTGTTATAACAATATATGTTAAGCTGTTTTAATAATGTTATGTATTAAATTTGGGTTGAAATAGGTCATTCTAAGATAATATTTTATTGAATGATTTTCAAACTTGAATTTTATTAAAAAAATCATGAATTTTATTTTCATTGTTTTTTCTAAATTAAAATTGAAAGAAAAAAGAATTATGAACAACAGATTGAACGATTGCTCCAACAAGAATAATGATCTTTAGAAATATAGTCTGGATAAGTTTATTACGAGTAGGCCTACGTATGCCATCATAACACAACTTAAAAATGTTTTTTTTTTTTTGGCATTTTTGAATTTTGGCTGTATTTCTTAAAAAAGCAAATACAAAGTCATATTGCAGGTGAAGGAAGCATCTATGGTAAGTAGTATAAATGTGTGAATAATTTAGATTTTTAGCAACTTACCCCATCAGAGATTTAAGGTTCAAGTTACCGATTTATTCCGAGAAATTGATTTTGGGACACCTGTAATTTTTTTTTAAAATATTTACCCCAACTTCAAATAAGATTTAAGTTTAAACCATACTTTAGTATGTTCATGCACAGAAAATTATTATATGTTAATTATTTCCTTCTTTAATAATAACCCACGAAAATGGAAATTTCTTCGATTTTTAACACAATTTTTCGGATTCATTTTCATGGTGAAATATTATTTTCCCCAAAAAAAACAGGAAAGGCCAAATGTACCTTAAAGTATCCCTAACAAATCACTCTCTATGAAATTTGGTATAAGAATTACCAATATGGAGATATGACTTAAAATGTTACCTCTATTAAGTGATAAATTTTGCTCCACCTGGTCAAACATTTTGGCTCACCCTGTTACAACCAGAGTAAATCTACAAAAACGAATGGTGGTTTTGAACTTGCCAGGGATAACACATTACGCCATGCAAAATATAAAAGTTTTCAAAAATTATCGAGCGGCCAACTTCCATTATTTTGGTACGGAAAAAATGGATAGACCCCACTTTGAAAGCAAGTTAATAATGAAAAAGGCTATCGATAATAGAATTATCTGTAAAGGCGACTAAATACAATCGGTGTTCGTCGAATGGCGAATACAAGCATTCGGTGTTTGTCGAATTTTTCAACGAACTTTTAAAAACTAAGTATCCTTTGCAGACAAGCAACTAAACATTTCGTGTATGGCAAACCAAACACCAATAACAAATATTCCAACTAAAGCTATGTTTGACTATTCGTCTCAAAGTTCGTTGCTAAATTTGACGAATACCGAACATGAATTGCATAGTTTGTACGCTGCTAAAATTGTTTCAACCAAAAATGACAAGGAAAAAAAAAATGTTACAACGAAATTTTCAATTGTTATTTTTATTAGAAAATAATTGAAGCTACTTTATTATAAGTAATATGTCTTTTCGGCGTTGAAAATTTTGTTGTGAATAAAGAAGATAATGAATGAATTTTCACAATCAAAAGGGTATATTGGCAAAGATGCGGAGCCGAAAGCAGGAGTCGAAATTTTTGGGGGATGGAGACTGAACTGGAACAAAAAAAAAAATTCTTACTGTAAAAGAAAAGAAGAAAAGGAGCTTGGATTCGGAGCCGGAACTTCATATTTTAATATGATAGAGCCGGAGTCGGAGCCGGAGCCGGAGCCGGGTCGAGCCAGGTATTTTAAAATGATGGAATCTAAGTCGGAGATGGCAAAAAATTTACAGCTTATATATATATATATATATATATATATATATATATATATATATATATACATATATATATATATAATATATATATATATATATATATATATATATATATATATATATATATATATATATATATA
>JABUQX010093579.1:10000-25000 GCA_015478945.1 Trachelipus rathkii | reverse complement strand
TCCAACCAATTTTAATGTCTGCTGTGACAAGGCCAAAAGTTTTGAAAATACCCTTTCAACTAGCAGTTGCATGAAGTTGCCGACAATATGCTTATTATTTTATATATGACCTTCTTATCTAATTTTTACTTTGAGAGATCTGTACCAAGAAGAAGTAGCCATGACAGATTCCAATTAATTTGTGGGCGTGGCTTCCCGCTTGTAAATCGCCTCTTTCGTGAGCGTTTTTCTGGGGCTCCGGGCGCGGGTATCTTTTGAGTTGTTACATTTACATGTACGCGTTTACCCTGTGGGTGGCTACCCGGGAACCTATATTTTATTGATATTTCCTGTAGGTCCGTGAGCATATACACACACAACACACACACAACACCACACACAACACACACACAACACCACACCACAATGTACTACCATGTGGCGGCGTAGCAGCGCACATGGTTTACTAACCTAACCGTAGCACAACGAGCTACTTAACTTTTCATGAGACTACTTAGAAACCCTACCCCCATTTTGCATCGCTTAAGTAACTGGAAGTGTATTAAGTTAACAACTTAAGGAAAGTGTACTTAATACACGCGTACTTAAATGTCTCCGGGGTCCCGCGCAATTCCCGTGTCCCTTGCGGGGAACGCGCCTTCGTTTTGCACGTGGCTAATCCAAACCCGCCTCGACGCCCGCGTGCCTGCCTGCACTCGCTCTCGTCGAATTACTCCGTGCGATGTGCCGTGTGACGCGCAGTTGCGCCGCCTTCATACGAAAAATTAATCATTATCTCTCGACACGAGTCAGTGCTTTTCAGGACCGAGATGTACGAACTCTCTATCGCAGGTTAAAGACTTTTTCGCATCTTAAGCATTGTTGCTAACGGCTATTCAGAGAGTGAATTTATTTAGGTACCACCATGATTTTAGTCTAATAAATAATGTTGAAGAGGACTACGCAAAATAATAGAATAATAATAGGATGAAAATAATATAATAATAATATAATAATAACAATAATAATAATAAATATAATTAATTATAATAATAATAATAATAATAATAATAAAATAATAATAATAATAATAATAATAAATAATAATAATAGTAATAATAATAATAATAACTTAAGGAATATTAATAACTTTTTTTTTTAGGTTGGCTCGCGTTTGATATAATAAAATATAATAATAATAGATAGATAATAATAATATAATAATAATAATAATAATAAATAATAATAGATATAATAATAATAATAATAATATATTAATAATAATTATATATATATATATATTATATATAATTATATATATAATTATATATATATAATATATATATATTATAATATATCATACCTATATAGTGAAAAAAGATAAAGAGGAGAGAAGAGAAAGGAGAAGAAAAGCAAGAATGAGAAAGAAGAACAAGCGTGATGCGCATGCGCATGAATTTAAAGATAAGAATGGGGTCTGCGTTATTATCTACAGTGGAATTATAGGACATTATGTATATATTATATAATTATATATAATTATATATATAGAGATAATATATATATATTATATTATTATATAATATATATATATATATATATATATATATATATCTAAATAACCAATGTGTGTAGCCACCCACATGGATTACTTACTTACATGAACTACTTATATGAGCTACTTATTACATGAGCTACTTTTCACGTCTACTTTCAACGGTACTTTCTGAAAAGTAGCTGTAGTATATATATGATAATATATAATATATAATATATATATATATATATATATTATATAATATATTATATCTTATATATATATTATATATATATATGAAGAAAAAGAAGATAGTGGAAAAAGTAAAGGTGAATCATTGTTAAGAACCGTATCTTAAGAAGTTATTATCCGGTATCTTAACTGTTATATAGAAGAAAAAAAGAAGGTGAAGGCTGAAAAGAAGAAAAGAAGAAAAAGAGAGAAGAAAGAAGAAGAGGAAAAAGGAGAAAAAAGAAGAAAAAGATATCCACTATATTGCATCAGTTTTATGCGGGACCAAAGAACTGTGTATCCTAATTCAAATAGATAGTTTTAAGATGCTACTTCGAGAAATATTTCACTGAAGTGTGAACAAATTTTTAATGAACTATGATATCAATACGTTTATTATTATTATTATTATTATTTAATTATTATTATTATTATTATTTTTGATTATTATTATTATTATGATTATTATTATTATTAATATTATTCTTGTTGAATTAATTTAGAAATTCTTATCAACTTTTGTTTAAATAAGTTTTGCTTTTAGCTTCCTATTCACGAAATGTTTTCATTTAATTTTTTTTTTTAATTTCTTAAAAATATTTTTAAAAATAATTTACATAAACACTTTTTTGCATATTTATATCTTGTTGGTTCTGAAGGTTTCGTCTCAGAGTTTCGATTCTGAACACATTGAATGAATTATTAACACAAATTTAAGCTATATAAAATTACTAAATTTTAGGTAGCATATATAATATATATAAATATATATATATATATATATATATATATATAGATAGTTAGTATATATTAGTATATAATATATACTTATAATATATATATATATAATATATATATATATATATATAAGAAAAAAGAATCAGTTTTGAGTGACCTTATCTCCAAATCCAGACGCATGCGCATTTTGCCATATAGTTTTAGCATTAGTTTGAAAATTATAAGGATATTAATATATATATATATAGGCTACTTTACTTATTATTCCTTTACCTTAATTCTTCTATACAGAAACTTCTTTATATATTATATCTATATACTTTCATTTCCATAAAAAGGAGAAGAAAGAAAGATAGTGAAAGCTAAAGGTGATCATGACGAAGAACCGTATCTTAAGAAGTTATTATCCGGTATCTTAAATTATATAAGAAGAAAAAAAAGAGGTAAAAAGAAGAAAAAAGGAACCGAAAAAGGAGAAGAAAAAGCAGAACGACAGAGGAGAAGCAGAGCATAAGAAGAAAACATTCTGTCCTCATCGTATAATAGTTTAATGTGAATAGTAGTCAGTAGTAGTATGTCTGTAGTAGTGATGGTCTGAGCCGACTAGAATCACAGTGAAAGTGACGATGATGAGCGGTATAGGGGCAAAGATAGAAAAAGAAGAGAAGAAGAAGAAGGAAAATAAGTCATAAAGTGGGTAGTTGACAGATCAGTAGTTAGTAGAAACTTATTACGATTAAAATATCACCACTTGCTATTAATTGCTATTCACTTTATAGTTCGCCATTACTTAGTTTTTTTAACACGGGATTTAAATAAAGTTTTAAGCGATAGTAACACATCGAAACGCACAACCAAGTTATAAAAACTAAAGCTAATTTCGTTCACGTGAACGTCATCTACAACCAGTGATCAGGGACCATTTCTTCACAAACCCAAGCGATAACTTTTAAACGGTTATTGATCTTATTCTTTAATTAATTAACAATGATCACGCGAGTTATCTTAGTCTTTCGCTGTGTATATAAGGTCAGTGCTCTCCTACCTACATTCATGATCGTAGCTTAACAGATATACGCCATACAAGATATTATTCAGTTTGTAATCAAGATCCCAAGGAGTAGTGTTTCGTTCATATATTCAAGTTCTAATCAATTTTTGGCTGATCACGGAGGTGCAAATTTATTAGTGCGTAGAGAACTTGGGCGTTGGAATCTGATTTAACTCGATGCATCCAGCCTACTCTAAAACAGACTATTATGTATTCGCTTAGAGAACTTTTACATACCGTGTTAGGGGAATGGTTTGAGGGAGTGAAAAAAAATATTTGTGGAATCAACGATTTAGAATCGTCTTAAAATCTGAATTCCTCATAGAGGTGAAGTATGTGTAAGGAATATATATATATATAATTATATATATAAGTATATATTTACTACTATTATATATATATATATACTATTTACTTTTGCGCATATATTACTTATATATAATATATTATATATTACTATAATATATATATATATATGGTTGCTCAAACGATACTTAAACCTATAAAGATACGGGTCAGTGAGAGAGGGTGTGATGGACCCATGCAGGGAGGGTTATTTATCCCAACGGTTTTAAGTACTTTGGGTCAGTAAAAACGTAACGTGTTAATTGGGGTGGGATAGTTCATGTATAAACATAAAATATGGCGCTATTTATAGTCTCAACCTGAAAAATTATTAAGGAAGAAACGTTTTCAAGTTAGATTCGCTGAGAGATTTTCGCTCTAAACGTCGACGTTTAATTCAGAGATATAGATACACAACGTAATGGTGTTATATTTTGGAACGGGTCTAAGTGTTACTTTTAAAACCAAATTCGTATCTACATTAGACTAAGTAGAGACGATATCAAGGTATCTCATATTGTGTTCGAATCGATGGTATGTGTCATTACATACAGTATGGAAAGCGGACCTGTACCGAAAAAGTTATATATATATAATTAAATATAGCTATATTTATATATATATATATATATTATATAATAAATATATATATATATTAGTATATAGCTCACACTACAATACATTATATTATATAATATATTACTATATTATATATATATATATATATATACTATATAGTATATATACATATATTATATAATATATATATATATATTATTATATATATATATAATATATATATATATATATAATTATATAATATATTATATATATATATATATATATATATAATATATATATTACTACCCGACCAAAAATACAGCACAATGTCAGTCGAACTGAACATAATGTTTTGATGTTAAATCGTACGTAAGTACTGTCGTTGTGCTGTTGCTTTGTTTTCTGTGGCTGTTTGTTGTTTTGGTGATACTATTTATATATACTATATAATATATATATATAATTATATATATATAGATTATATTAATATAATATATATATATATATATATATATATTATATATATATAATATATATTAATTATATACTACTAATTATATATATAATATATACACTGTTGTAACGATATTAAACACTTATTTGGTTCTCAGATGCTTATACGCTTCATGAGGTAAAGATAGTTCCAATATCGATTTGGATGATAGGCCTGTAACGCTAATCTTATTTAGTCTTAAGAGCAGTAAATTTCGGGAGGCCGTATTATTCAAAGTTAAGATTAGTTTTAAGCTACAGTTTTCAATGGAAAACTTTATATTGAAATGATACAAATTAAGCCGATGTCTTTAAAGTATAGTGAAATATAAAATGATACGTTTGAAGCGTATTGGTTGCTTATATTTAATAAGCTAATAAGTTTCTAACTATACTACTGATTAAATAGTTACATACAACCATTACAACTATATACTGTTGACTAGCATCTGCTACGGATCTACTACTAAGTGATACTACTCTTGCTACTACTTATAGCTACCAAATGTTATAGGCCGCTGAACCAATTTTCAGATTTAATGTTGATGTAAATCCTGTTAAGCATCTTTTTCTTCTAGTTCAGTTTCAGTTGCTACAGGTTAGTAAGAATTTTGATTAACTGTACTGTTATTTCATGAAACATAGTGGGTGGTCAACGATATTTAAAAGCTATAAAAGGAAGAAGTATAGCTTGATGAGAGTAGGTGTGATGGACCATAGGGGGGTTATAGCTATCCAACGGTTTAAGTAGTTTTGGGGTTAGTTAAAAACGTAGTTTTAACTGAAATATTTCCGTACTAAACATAAGAATAATACAATATTTTCTATTTTGTCTATATATTCTTTTTAAAATTTACTTATTCAATAAATTACATATTTATTTATATATATAGTCGTAAATAACTACATATATAAAAAGGATATTGGTATAATATATTTATATAACATTCATAAACCGATATTAACATTACATTCCCTATATCTTTGAATAATATGAAATGCTACCTAAAATTTAGTAACTTTGTGTTAAATAATTCATTCAAGTGTTAGAATCGAAACTCTGAAGACGAAACCTATCAGGAACCAACAGATATAAATATGCCTCATAGTTTCTCTGTAAATTATTTTCTAGAATATTTTTAAGAAAAATTTGAAAGAAATTAGAAGAAACAAACACTCTCTCGTGAATAGGAAGATAAACAAAACTTATAAGAAAATAATCGAGCATTACTTATTGTTATAATGACAAATACCGAAAGTAATGAAAATAATAATAATAATAATAAATAAAATAATAATAATAATAATAATAATAATAATAATAATAATAATAATAATAATAATAATAATAATAATAATAATAATAATAATAATAAACGTATTGATGGCATATTTCATAAAATCGGGTGGCTTCATCTTTATTTTTTCCTGTATCTTCTTTTTTCCCACTATCTCCTTTTTCCCTATCTTCTTCTTTTTCCACTATCTCCATTTTCACTATCTTCTTTTTTCTCCTTTTTCGACTATCTCCTTTTTCCCGTTTCTATATATATATAATATATAATATAATATCTATATATATATATTATATTATATATATATATTATATATATATATTTTATATATATATATATATATATATATATATATCCCTTATAATTTCAAACTAATCTACTATAGCGAGATGCGCATGCGTCTGGATTTGGAGATAAGGTCACTCAAAACTGATTCTTTTTTCTTATATATATATATATATATTAATTAGAGTTATTATATATATATAAGTATATCATAATAACAAATAAGGTATATCTCCACAATTGCTAGCAGTTGTGACCATCACTAAACAGAGAAAACTTATACTTACCCCTATATAGTTCCTATTTTTCATTGACACTTCACCTACAAATAATTTTGCCCAATCTGATGGAAAGAAGGTAGATAATACATATCTGTGAGCATTTGTATTAAAAATTTGTATATTATTGACCTGTCCAGGAAAAGAATAGTTGAATAGAATAACATGGCATTAGTAATAAGAAAACAAAAGCTGTTATAGAATTTCTAAATAATAACAATATAATAATAATAATAAGAATAATTATATAATAAAATAAAAATTAGTGAAAGCATACCAAATAACGAAAATAATAAATAATTAATAATATAAATAACGTATTTATGACATATTGCAAAAAAATTTGTCAAAATGCAGTTAAAATATTTCTCGAAGTTAGCACGTTAAAACTATCATTTAATTAGGATAACAGTTCTTTGGTCCCCAAAACTGATGTCATATAGTGATTCATTATTTCTCTTCTTTTTCTTCTTTTTTCTAACTCATTTCCTCTCTATTTTCTTCTTTTTCTGGAAGGAGCTACCCCTCTTTATTATCTAATATAACTAAGTTTAGATACACGGATAAATAACTTTTAAGATACGGTTCTATAACAATGGATCACTTTAACTTTTGTCCCACTTATCTTCTTTTTTCACCATATACTATATACTATATACTATATATTATATAATCATTAATATATTATTAATTATATAGATATTGTATGTATTTTTATATTATATATTCACAGTACTTTCATGAAAGTACCCGTGAAAGTAGCCGTGAAAGTAGCTCATGTAAGTAAGTAGCTCATATAAGTAGTTCATGTAAGTAAGTAATCCATGTGCGCGGCTACGCCACGCTTTATTTACTTCTTACAACATATAATTATTCTATATATATATATAGAATTTAGTATATATATATATAATATATATATATATATATACTTATTATATATATATATACCTATATACTTATATATGTTCTATATCCACTTGATTAGATAAAGCAGACTCTATCTTATCTTTAAAATTCAGCTTCTTCTATTGTGATCGTTGTCTTCTTCTTCCATTTCTTCCTTTATTCTCTCTTTCTCTTCTCTCTTTTCTAATAACTTATACTCTTCTCCACTACTACTACGAAGCACACAAATATAACCTACTTATATTAATAATATAAGTTTACCTACTAATATATACTGCCCTACTTTATATATACTCATAATTATCATCTAATATACTATATATATACATTTATATTATAATAATATCACTGGTATATATATAAAAGTATATATATTTATTATTATTAATTATTATTATTATTATATACATTATATAGAATCATTATTATTTATTCTATTAATTATGGTCATGATATGTCTATACGTATTTCATAGGTACTCTCGTGACGTTGCCAACCATTGCCCATGCCTTCCTCTCACCACTTATTATTGATGATTTATTATTGCCGTCCAGGCTTGATTATTCCATCTCTGTACATATTGTGCTGCATATGAGTATCAACGTCGAGGCCAACTCTCTCACAAAAAGGACTAAAGTATATCTTCAACACTTATATATTATTATTATATTATGATTTCTTTTTGCTTAACATATCAATAATTACTCTTGATTCTCAAGTGGGTGTGGTGGATTATTATTATAATTATTATATTATATACTCAAGCCTATGCATTATTTTTTATCATAGACTTATTATTATTATCATTCATTATTATGCAGTTTATAATATCATTTTTGCAGGTCAAGCTCTTAACACAAATTCATTATTTATAGACGTATCATTGCTGGTTCACACTCGAATAAAATTCAAATCTCATGTAATGAAGACCAGTTGCACAATTGGCTTAAGATGCGAAGTCTTAACTCTGCGATAGAGAGTTCGTATCTCGGTCCTGAAAGGCACTGACTCGTGTTCGAGATATGATAATTTTTGTATGAAGGCGCGCGTGCGACGTCACACAGCGTGTGACGTCACACAGTGTGCGACGTCGTGTGACGTCGCACAGCATGCGAGCGAGAGAGACGCAGAGCACACGGTCGCTGAGGCGGGTAGGATGAGCCAGGCAAACGACGGGCGCGGTCCCCGCAAGGGGACCGGGAAGCGCGGGAACCCGCGGAAACATATAAAGTTTACGGTATTAACGTTACACTTCAAGTGTATTAAAATGCACTTCAAAGTGTACCTTCATACAACTTCCAAGTGTAGCTTATAATACATGTACATTAATCTATGACGTTAAGTAGATACAGTCATAGGAAAGTAAGTAGCTCTGTGCTGGGCACTCGGTTAGGTTTAAGTCAACTGTTGCGCGGCTAACGCCGCAGACTGGCAGTTAGTTAAATTCGTGTACAGACGAACAAAGGGGGTCGGAATAGGGGAAAAAAAACAACATGTACATCGGGTCTTCACAAATCCCTTACGCACATATATGCTCACGCCACGTTTACATGGTGCCAACGTATCTATACAGTCAATATCAGAGAATATAGAGTCCCGGGCGCTGCGCCATAGTGCCACCCCACAGGGTAAAAGATCGGTCAGTCGTACATGCAAAATGTACTACCACATAACGAAACGATCGCCCTCGTCGGCCGTACCTCTCTGTGAGTCGCACCGATATCACAAGCCCTCGAGAAGAAAAACTGCTCACGAAAGACGCTGATGTACAAGCGCGTCGTGACAAGCCAGCACATTAATTTGGAAATCTCTGTGCATGGCTACGTCACTGATCCCGACCACGATGAATGGCAGAGTCAATCGTCGTTGACAACATAGAGACTCATCAAATAGGCTAACTTTTAATTGTGAAATGGAGGAGAAATTTTCCTCTTAAATTTGTTACACACACTTGAGCAGTAATCAATTCAAGATGGCGCCATACTCATATTGTTCACACCATAAATTCCATTTGCTTTTTGAAATACTTCATCCTTGGAACCAACACAGTCACTTGTCGGTCCGTGGGCTCCTGACGTATTTATCGTTGGGGTAAAAAATATATGCCAATAACTGAGCTTCTGTTACTGCCTGATGATACTCCTTCTTTACTTTTGACTGATAAATCCTTGTCTGTTGAGTGTGGATTAAGCTGTTCTAGCCAGCTCCATTTTCATATTTTTCCAAATATAACATCAATCATTAGTTTAAGATCTTGCACTATCTAGTTGGTTGATGCCTGTGGCCACCACACCTCCCCACAAATTGATTTTAATTATGGATTTTTGAAATGTCGATCGAGAGAGCAGCGTAGAAAACTGGCAAAGATCGCTCCCCTTAAGAGCTCCGAATGAAACCATAAAGAATTCATGTTTAATTGTAACACATAGATTATATAAGTTTACCCGAATATAATGGCTAGTATTAATATCATATCCAAGTATATTACTCACCTTTCTATCTACTAGTCGCCTATATGGTACAACAGCCTACATCATCTCTACACTCTATATATATATAGACGAGAACTTCTCGGTGTATATAATATTATATACTATTCAAATATATTCAGATCCTGATCACTAATTATCTTATTATGCAACATATTAACATAGACTATCTAAGTTAAACATATTATAACCTAAAATACTCAATATAAATAGTAATTCATGAATCTTTCACCAATAATACTAAAATCAGCAGAAATTTTTTTTGATTTTGCCTTTTCAGGTTACTCTTCGATTTTAGTCAATTGAGAAAACCAATGAATCAAACATGCTAAGAAGCAACACAATACGGAACAGATATTAATAAAATGACATTTTTAATATCTATAATGCATGGTTTTTGTTATTGCGATCTATTAACAGTGTGTTCTCAAAATGTGCTGGAACGGTCACATTCGGTGGACGCAGTTACCCTTTCAGGAGGTGACGCGAAAGTTCTTGAACATTCTTCATATTTCGCTATTCAGTTTTTCATTTTAAACTAATTTAAATCCATTTTGAACTTTTCCAGTAGCTTGTTGTTAAGAATAATATTTAGTCATTTTATATTACCTTACTATATTCTATTAGAGGCAAATTACCTAGGGAATGCTTTTTGACTCGTTGCTGTGATCATGCAGAAAATTATTACTGCAGATATCATATGTAGTTGATGAGTAGGGACCCTATTTGGCACTAATATGGGAAGACTTTCTTTTCCTGCCTATAGAAATCGTAAACATGGCCGGTGAACTTCGGCAAACTCTCGAATTAGTCAAGGGAGCTCCGCGATCGAAACAAGTTGAGAACACACTCGGTTTTTAAACCACTTGGTTTTTTTATGTGGTGTTAACATGGTTTAAACCTCCCACCTAATATTATATATATATACTTATAATATATCATGCAGTAATATACTATTTAGAGTATATAAAGAAGCCTACCACGGGTTGACTGATGCAGTTTATAGTACTACACCCTAATATATACATTATAGTATGATAATATTATATATTAGTATATATATATACAATATATACTATAACTACCGGTCAATTAGTAACTTAAATCATAGAATAATTAGTAGCTAATATATATATATATTGAAAGGTCTGTGGCGAAAAATATATCAAATAATTACACGATATTTCTCCTTTTATTATTCCCCCATTTTCAGTGACTTGCACACCTTCAAACACAGTATCCATAAAAGGGGATCGAACACCTTCAAACGCCTTCAAACACAGTATCCGTATTAGGGATCGAACACCTTCAAACACCTTCAAACGCCTTCAAACACAGTAATCATATAAGGGATCAAACATGGGACCGCATAAAAGTTATGCATAATGAAAAAAAGATCTATATTTATAAGAATCAAAATTTTTGGATTGTTGAAAATTAAAATATAAAAAAATCGATAAGAAAATAAATATTTTCTATTTTTAACTTGTCACTGTTAAATATTCACGAGGGTGTGTATGCGTCTGTGTGTGTGTAAGGGTGTGTGTGCAGATGTGTGCGTGTGTGTGTGTGCGTGCGCGTGTGTGTGTATGTGTGTAAGGGAGAGTGTGTTAGGTGTGTGTGCGCATGTTCGTGTAAGGGAGTGTGTGTAGGAGTATGTATGCATGTGTGTGTGTGTGTGTGTGTGTGTGTTGTGTTGTGTGTGTGTGTGTGTGTGTATGTGTGTGTGTTTAAAACTAACAGGCTTCTGAATGAACATACACGAATTGCAAACCTTTTAATAAAAAATGTTGCTGCCAGAATGAAAATGAAACTGATTTTCGAAGAAATCAATAAAGTGCTATTTACCATTAAATAATAATAATAATAATAATAATAATAATAATAATAATAATAATAATAATAATAAATAATAATAATAAAAATAATAATAATAATAATAATAAAAAAATAATTATATTATAAAAATAATAATAATAATAATAATAATAATAATAATAATAATAATAATAATAATAATAATAATAATAATAATAATAATAATAATAATAATAATAATATATGAAATATGCTTATATTCTAATAATAATAATAATAATATAATAATAATAATAATAATAATATTTTTAAATAAATATATTTATATTCTAAAAATAATAATAATAATAATAATAATAATAATAATAATAATAATAATAATAAATAATAATAAATTAATTAAATACACTAATAATAATAATAATAATAATAAATAATTAATAATAATAATAATAATAATAAAAAGTTAATGTCAATAAATTTACTTGATAAATACAGAATGGATCTTATTATGTATTATCTAAAACTTTCAACAGTTTTAAAAAAAAATAATAATAAAATAAAAATTAATATATAAAAATAAAAAAAAATTTACAGGGTCATAAAAGGTATGTGATCTACACTCGATCGTATAACCTGTTCACGATCAAAGAAAGATATTGGGGACCCTGGATACACACCCTTCACAAATAATAGATAATTAAAGTACACAATACAATTATTAAAGGTAAATTTATAATTTGACCAATGATAAGCTACTTCATTCTCTACATTTTATTTTTAATAACACGGGTGAGCGCGGGGTCAGGCGGGGACGAATAAGAAAACCGTTTCCTATAACAATAAATCTTCCTATCCTAAATTTGTTAATAGGCAAATGTAAGTCGATCGAAACTAAACTTTTTAGGAAACAAGGATTAATCTTTCAATCTTTAATTACTACTGAAATTTCACAGTTAGAAATATAAATGAGTTCTAAACCGTAGATCGCCAGAGGAAGCAGCTACGGCAGCGCTTAGCCTGAGAGGGAGCCAAGTGGCCGGAGGCGGAGCGCGGGCCGAGTAGCCGGAGCAGACTCTTGAGCGTGAGTGGAAGTAATCGGAAACGCCGCCAATACAAGTAATCGTTACTGCCCTACCCTTTGGCTATTTGAGTCCCTCCCACACATAAATAATATGAAAAATACTAATGTATATTATTATTATTATTATATTATTCATTATTATTATTATTATATATTATTATTATTATATTATTATTATTATTATTATTATTCAATCTGATATAATATACCGTATAGTGTGACGAATAGCTAAGTAGTAACGTGGATAGTTGATAGTAAGTAGTAGCAATAGTACGGTCAGTGTTAGTAACAGTAAGTAGCAAGACATCCCTTATATATAATTAATTACACAATCGATACTCAGAATTATCATACAAATATGGAGACGAAAACTGGGGAGCATCCGTGTTCGCTAAAAAACCAGACTAATACCCAGAAAACCCTAGCAGCCCGTAGGTATTTCTGAAGCACTTCTGGTGCATTCCATTCCAAAATGTTCTCAACATTCCAATTTTTCCTCCATTCCAGACTCTACTAAAGACAAAAATAATATATATATATATTTATATATTATATATTACTATAATTATATTTAATATATATACTACTAATATATAATTAATAATATAACTAATATATATATATATATATATTATATATATATAATTATGATTATATTAATACTATAATAAATATTATATATATATAATATTATATTATATATATATACTAGTATATATATTTATATATTATATATATATATATATATATAATCAAGTTATTAATACTATATATATATACTTAGAACTATATATAGTATATATATATTATTATATATATTATATATATAATATATATATATATATATATATTTATAGGACAATTCGTAAACACCGAAAAGCTGCGGGAATCTTGCGGGAAAAAGAACGAATAAATTGAGAAACTTGCGGTAAAACAAATTTAACATTTACTGCAAAAGAAAATCAGTGTATCAAATTTATAATATTAAGTAAGGTTAGTTAGGTTAAGTAAAGTCAGTAATTAAGTTAAGTAAGTAGAGTAGTAAGTTAATTAAGTAAGTAAAGGTTAATTTAAGTTGCGATTATGTATTATTAGATATTAACTTAATTACTTGACAAACTTTAATCTTTTATTGCTTATTGGTTAAAAAAAAAGAACCTTAATAATTGAATACATAAAAATACAAAATTATTTAGTAAATAATACCTTGTTTCAGGCATGTAGATTTGTAACATGAGATAGCCACATATTATATATATAATAATATATATATATATATTATATATTTATATATTAATATATATTTAATTATACTATATATATTATAGTAATATATAATATCTATATAATTATATATATTATATATATATTATTTAAATTGAAATAACTAAATTTTAATTTAAAAATAATGTTAGTTAATAAAAACAAAGATAATAATGGAAATTCTGTTTAAAATTTAAATGTTTAATAACAGAGATTAGAAGTTAATGAGTTTAACACTTAATCGGATTTTTTTTTTCGAAATACTTCTTATAACATTCTTCTGTTTCTGTTTGAAATTCAATGATTTAAAATGGGGGCCAGGCCTTTGAGTACTCAGCAATTATGAGATGAGAAAACCGGGTGCTCTAAAAAGTACGCTTGAAGCGTTTTTTTTTTTGGACGTGGATGGCCTAGTGGTTAGAGCATCCGGTTATTGTTAACGCTGCGACGTGGTGTCCAATGTTCGAATCCCGCTGATGGAGAGTAAAATCTCCTGTGACTCATTCATTTAAAATGAAGTTAATACTACAATATTCGTGTTAGGTCTGTTGGTTGGTTGCTGGAAAATGAAGAGAGTTTCTTCCTCTTTTATTGTAATGTCCCTGAACTGGCCTGATTTACACGATGAAGATTCTGTATCCAAGT
>JABUQX010093578.1:0-46738 GCA_015478945.1 Trachelipus rathkii | reverse complement strand
CTATATATCAAAGTGGAGCTGAATTACCGTAACTATTATCCGACATTATCCAACCTAACCACTGGTTACTCACTCCTTTAAATCATTTCTGAAGTCTATAGCCTGTTCGCCTATATATAGTATCTTATTCTTCCACTTTCCCTTTCGTCATGAACAAATATCAAAAATAGTAGGTAATATTTATTTAGTGCATGACGGAAAGCTTAGTGGGATAGGTATATTATTAGTTGTATATAATTAAAAGTTTAAGGTGTTAAATTAAAATAAATTAAAGATTAGTAAAAGAAAAGTATTAATTAATTTATTATATTAAATCGTTCAGATCTCGAAATTTCTTAAGTTTCTTTAATTTGGCTGGGAAAATAATACCAAAATATTTTAATATACCTTTTGCAATTTTCCTTTAGACGGAGTTGTGTGTCGTTACATGAAATTATTATCAAGAACATGAGATTTGGAAGTGTCTAGTAATAAATATAAGTCGTATTATGGAATCGGTAATAGAGAGTCACTGAGAGTGAGAGATGGAGGATATTCAGTCGTTATACTTTACCCTTTACATTTATAATGTTATACGAAAAAAGGATATAAGGGTGACTAGACAGTGAATTCGTTATGATGAATAAGCATAGTATAATTAGTCTGTAACACCTTGTTGTGTTTTTTGGTGTACAAGGAACTGCTTCCTGAATCTTGTGAACGGATCGTATTGGACTCTGAGAGACATTAAGTTACTTGTAATATGAGTAAACATTTAGTAAAAGGTATTCATTGACGAACATGTCACATATGAAAAAAGATATGAAAATATGTATGAAAGAGCGATAAGTTATCAAGTGAAAGGTTAAGAACAGAAAAAAAAAAAAAAAAAAAAAAAGGAGGGGGAACAGCTTGGGAGGAGAGAAGACTTATCAGTAAACCATAAAAACTTTCTTTTAAAAATGAATAGCATTGAAACGTAGACTTCCAAATACTATTGTCGTCTACCGACCACTGTGAAAATCACATTATTTTTCAGCAGCCACCCTTCCTTCACGTTTTTTCACTATCGCCAATTCCTTCAAGCTACAAAGGTATCTGTATCTGTAAAGAGTCTCGTTAATAAATTAAATATAATAGGTGATTCAGGAGATTTCTGACAAAAGATTATTAAACCGCCCCACCATGATGCCCTCGATAAATGATGGGCAAATTGAATTTAGTAGGTTTAAATTCCGCAACATGCGTATGAACAGGAATTTAAATATTGAGGAATCTCTGTAATTAGGCATGATATTTTAGAGATGATATATTGAACATGTGGTGGTGGCTTCTGAAATGGAATCTAATAAGTATTATTGTTATCGTATTCAAGCGTGTGTAAGAAATAATGGAGTCGAAAGTGATATGGTTTTTATATATTAATTAAGCTGGATAAGTCGCGGGAAGTTAGTGTTAATTGATCTCCTTGGTTATCTTAATTGTATTTAATTAGGTTATTGAAGTATTAGAGTTGAGGTGGCAGAGGAAGGTGTTATGGAAATGATGGAGAAATGGATAAAATGTGTAGGAGAAGTAGCCTGCTTTATTTGATATGAGGGATTAGATTTTGAGTTTTTATATATGGGGGTATGTATTGGGAAAATTATCATTAAAAAACGAGTAATGTATATGAAAGAAGAGCGATTAGGTATATCTATAAATAGATTTGAGTAGGATTATATGAGTGTATATAGAAGAGGGTTGGTCGGGAAAGTGTGTGTAAAGCGAGAACTAGAGTTGATTTACAAGAAAAACTGTAAAATAAGAAGAAGAGAAAAATGAGTAAATAAGAAGAGAAAGAGAGAGAAATGAAGTAAATCATAAATAAACTGGTGAGAAAAAAACACTCGTGATTAATAATATAACAACTTATTTTACTATATATTATAAAGTGCATATATTGCTGAAGACTGTATATTGGGATATCGAATGAAAGATCAAGATATTGATGGAAGGTAGGAGGTGCCTGGTAACAATAATATCCTTGTGGATGTAAAGGACAAGTCTTGAGTCGAAGCTAGTGGTTTTGTTGCAGAGGGTATTGTTGTTTACTGTGTTTGACATTAGATATCGGTGTAAGGACTTCGTCAAACACATCACTTCGTCTACAGATCGGTCTGCGAGATATAGATAGTAGAATAATCAATGATATTTCAATCTTCACTAGCAACAAACATGATTCAGTCAACTCGGACTCATCTCTGGGTCCAGTGGTTTGTCGATGCAGAATACTTACCAATTAAACTAGACTGTAAATAAAATGCAGTTCTCGAGAATATGTGTTGTAGTGTAGGTGCCCAGTAAATAAGGGGTTAATATTATAATATTGAGTAATATCAATTAAAACGGAGTTATTTGTAGTTTTATAGTGAGATTATGTGACATATAAATAGGATAAGGTAATATGTAAGTATGTAATGTTACGTATGTGTGATATATTAGTTAGATAATGCATAGTGGTGAAGGATTAGCCTGGAATCGACAAACTGACTGTAAGTAATAAAAGTAGAATTTAAATATCAGTAAAAAATTGACCTGAATGAGAGAATGATAATATGTTCGAGTTTTAGGCAGAGGTCGAATGAAAGGTCGCATAACTGGAAGAGTGAATAGTGAGCGGGTTTTTTGAGAGGGAGTTATAAGTTATGATGAGTGACTTTATTGCCCATTAGTATATATATATAGATAATGTAACACTATATCATTGACTAAGAGATAATTCAAATAGAGTGAGATTAGTCCTGACGGAGTATATGCAACATGAATACCATGCTACAGACTGAAGAAAATCTTGTTCATGATGATGAGTTCCCAAACATTCATGGGGTAACATATTTCTCTAACAGTGTTTACTCGAAAACCGTGGGGCTTCCCATTTTAATTTCTCTAATTGGTCCCGCTATTACCTCTGAGCACCTTCTTCAAACTTCTTTAATCTAGTTTCCAAGCTCTGCTAGCAGTTAGGCGTACTATTTTCTCCGCTACCCTACACTCTTAAGATGCAAAACAGATTATGTCATTAGAAAATAGTCAGATAATGAAGTAAATTAGTGGATAATATACCTTAAAATAAAAAAACTAATCTAACATCATGCAAAAAAACTTTCACTCAACTCAATATTAAATTGATTTATCACATCTTAATATAGAAATATACACATATTAAATATAAATATAAAATAAATAATAATAAATATATATTAAAAAAATATAAGAATATGAATATATCAAAATGCATACATAAATAAATTTATAAAGATATGACTATTATTATACTGCATGGATTCGAACACATTATAATAATATTTACTAACACACACACATACAACACATTACAAGGGATAACAACACATGAATGATAATTATTATATTAATATATTATATATTATATTAATTAATATATATATATATATATATAACATACACACACATATATGATATATATTAAACTAGTTCTATGTGGTATATGTGGGCGACAGCCAAGCGACATAAAAGAAGGAGTAAGAGCATCGTCGTGTTGCCGAATGGGGATGGCACCCTGTTACATCCGTGTGACGATCGTAACCAGAGTGAGAAGAAGAAAAGGTACACATCCGGAACTAACGCTCCCATGAAGGCTTTAGGGTGGAATTTTTACCTGACTGCGTACGGAGGACGAGAATGAAGATAAATATAAAGATAAATGAGAGTTGAACGGAGAAGCAGATATTGGTTGTTGTGTCTTTTTAATTCATGATCTCTTCTTGTCTATGGTTCTTTAACGTTAAACAGTGCTGAGAGTTCATCGTGTTTATGCTCGTATGCTACGCTTTTCCACGGATTCTCGCAACATCTTGACTAGCGAATCAGAGGGAACTTATGGTAAAATAAAAAATGAGAGAGAAAGAGTGCTGCAAACTGTAACTATGATGGTGTATATATTTATACATCTCTGATAACGAAAACAATTCTTAGCTCTTTTTAAAAACTTTTTACTTTTATCATCATCTATTATGATTAATGTTAATGTATATATATATTATATATATTAATATATAATATATTAATATTATATATATATATATATATAAATAAATATATATTATATATATAATATATATATATATTATATATATAAGATATATATATATATTATAATATTACCGGTATATATATATATAAATATATATATAGATTTAATATATATATATATTAATATATATATATATTATATATATAATTATTATATTAATATTATATATTATATATATATATATATATATAATATATATATATATTAAATATAATATATATATTATATACTCATATTATAATATTATTATATATATATAAATATATATAAATATTATATTATTATATTAATATATATATATAATATTTATATACATATAAAATAAGTTTGTTTGACCAATTAATTTTAAACTATTAAAACATACATATTATATATAAATAAGGATAGGTTAAGAAAGTTAGACGTAAGAAATGTATTATTCGAGCGATCACTGGGTTATCACAATTATGTAAATATAAGCTACAACTTATGACTTGCTGAACAATATCGTCAACAATCACCTAAAGTCTCAGAACTATCTTAGAAAGATAATTACATAATGTCCTAATAATAAATTTTAATTATACAGTAATTATATTATTATTATGAATTTATTTACAAATTTATATAATTAAATATTCATGTAATCGGATACCTGAAAAAAGATTTTATATTAGTAAATATAGATAAATATAATTAGATTATATATAAATCAATAATAAATATTATATTTTAATATACTTATATAATATATATATATATATATATATATAAATTAATATTATTAATAATAATATATCATATATAATATATACTATATATTGATATATATATAGATATTAATATATATATAATAATAGTATATATATTAAATATATATATATTATACTATCACTTACTTGATAGAGGTTATAGTATGAGGTAGTATATATATATATATATAATAATATATATATATATGATTATAGTATATTTATAGTGTATTAATAGTGATAGAAATATAGTGATATATTATATTAATATATATATTTAATATATAATTATATAATAGTATATTAAGATATATATATAATATATATATTATATATATATATATATATATTACTATATATATATAATATTTATATATTTATATATTAATATATATATAAATAATATATTATATATAATATATTAATATATAGTATATATACTTATATATATTATATAATAATATAAGTAATTCATTATAATATCATTGTCATCATCTCACACCTTTATCCCCTATGACTATAGGAGTTGAAGGTGGTGGCGTAATTAGCATATACACGAAATACAGTAACTAATGTAGAACACATAGATATACGCTTATGATAAAAAACACCAATTTACTCGAACATAAGATAATGACACAAAGTTCTCACCAAGCCTTACATAAAAACATACATGATTTGTAAGCGAGTTCACACGCGCACTCACTCATACATAACATCACACTTAACGTCAGAGTAGCAGTAAATCCATAGAGTACACGCCACATCACACAGCAAAATCCACCCAAGAGCTTCACGGAACCGGGACGGACCCTCACTATGGCATCTCGTCCGTATGGGTGTCATCTTGGCCGGGTGGGCCACGATCCTGATCCGCCTACAAAATGCGCGGCTTTGATGCAATTTCTCTCGCCATGAACCAAACTCACATCACACACATCCATCATGCACACATCGCCACACAACAACTATCGCTTCGATCACACAGCGAGCGACTCCAAACTGCCAACACCACACCATGCACTATCATCACAGCGGCACACGCACCATCCCTACCTCCACACGCACACACACACACCCACACAATACACCTCACAGCAGCCGCGAGCAACGACCACCACCACATACACCACACCACACCACTATAAACAATCATTGCTCTAACACCGCAACTTCACAGTCTCAACACTAAATCCACTTATGCTATCTTAAAAACTTTCCATTTATTCTTAAGATACCCACCACATCACACATACACACACTCCACACATCACTTCTCTCTTCACAAACAGACACACAAACACTCTGCAACAACAAAATCATCACAATTAACAACACACACTCCACATACAGCACCAATCATATCACTAACACTACACCATTCACCATATCATCTCAGAAACTGAATACACAACACACGATACCACACCTCACAATGCATTAACCATCTGAACGACATTGCTACTTTAGATCTATATTTCTTATTCCACATCATAGTCCACTACTAACATTAAAACAGGTAACAACATACCCTCGATGTAAGACCTTTAGCAGCACACTCAGACCTTAATCCCTTGTCATCCAACGCCGATTTAACTTGCACAGCACCATGCACCGACACTAGACCACATTCCCATAACAATCTTCATACCAACACACACAACTCTTATTGACCTTCAATACTGGCGCAACATAGTTCACTTGAACAGTAAAAACAAGTGCACCAATAATTCACATGTTACTCATCTCTCATCTGTCTCTCTATCAAGTTCATCTCCGTTTCATCCTCGTCAATCAACATCCGTAATTCCTAACTCTGCCTTGCTTCTCACTCTCCATTCTAATCCTCTCTCTATTTACATCCCCTTCTCTCACATCCTCCTCGCGACGACTTCTGAAAAGCCCATACATCCTTTTACTACTTAGACTCCATAATGAATCAATATAAACTTACTCTTTTCACATTAAATCTAGTTGAACGTACTTTCTTACTTTCAAACAGCCGCTAGTAGTTAGCACTTATGGCATATCAACGGAGCCGCTAGTTTCTTTTTTATATATCTCTCTACTAGAGTTTTTTTTTTTTACATGATAATTAGGTTTAAACTTTCTATTGCGCTAGATATTGGCACAACTACAAACAAATCACCGAGAAAAAAAGGATGTATTGTGACCTATTTTTAAAGGAATCAATAGGAAAACTCTACTTCCCTTCCAGTCTTACATCACTCTACAATCCAACCCTGGCCACCTATCATCAACTCTAATTCTTATAATCCTAACCGTCCACATCCATACATATATCAATAAATGATAAAAACCAAACATTACCCTATACATCACTCCAGCTTATTTATATTAAAACCAATATTCTTTCGACTTACCCTTCTTCTTCTTACATACCACGTCTGATCTAATAATATCGTAATATACATACTTTTATGATATCATTACCACAAGCCTTACATCTCATAACACCAAAATTAATACTATACACTATACAACTGCCTACAAGTAGAAGATTCAACTAATTTACCTATATATCACATATATCGACCATTAGTTGGCATATAATGTACCATAAAATCATATAATACAATTTTATTCTTATCTTATTGCACGCCATCACTATATTGCTTCAATTCGGATTGATCTTATAATTTTTAATATGATAAATCAGTTATTAAAATCGCACATAAAAGCATATAAATCATACCATAAAAACGTAAATATAGTAATATATATATATACACTTGTTCTTTAAATTTATTATAACACATTTCAATTTTGAACAATCCTGTCTCAAATAAATACTTTATTTCACATATCAATTCATTGGTTTAGGAAATATCCTTCTCTATAAACACTCCATATACTTTATAAGATAATAATAATATACAAACTATTTTAATAAAACAAATCAATACCAAGTTAACCTAATCATATACACACCTTACCTCTTTAATATATTTATACTTAAAACTGCTATCTCCTCCAATCCTCTAGGACCTCCTATTACATAAAACGTATTGTTTCACATAACAACTTCAATTTTTCCACAAATAATTCACACTCATCTAGCCTTCCGTTCTTATCGATCTTTTGAAAAATGGAACGCCTTTCACCAGTAAATTGTTTTCAAACCATTCCTCGCCTTACAGACCTTAGAGCGGATTAGAACTCAAATATGTATCATCCTCTCAACTAAAATTCCGTAAATGTCTCGATTTATCTAGTTAGGTCATACCGATCCACTCGACGGCACATATCGCTTAAAATACACTATGAGTAGTTTCTACACTAACTGGGTTATATATATAGTATCACTCACGTTATGATTCATACAGAATATTGGCTGTTATCCACTAGTATATATATATCTCACAAAACACTAAACCCCTCCTCACATCCATTTCATCAAGTTACGAAAGCACCATCATACCCTATTCTATTATAGTTAATTCTTAAGCAGAATTTAACTTATCTATACTCCATTCTGATAACTCATTGTGCGCGCTCCTTCCGCAAGCTTATACCCTATATTATATATTGATAAGTATATTACCATATCATTATATATATATTACTAACTCCTTTATTATAAGCTATTACTCTTTTTTTCCTCTCCTTGTTGCTGACATAGACCCAATCCCTTTATCAATATAAAAACCTTAAGCGGTCTATTTTCTAAACCACAGATCGATCTAAGTTTCTAGTTATTTATTCAATTTCTCGATGTATTTCAGGATATTTTTACACTGTTTAGCGTCGTCGTGTATCACATAGAAGTCATGTTGTTCAAACGTTCACTGGCATCTACGTGCAGAACCTTATCTTTTGAAAAAACTATCGTTCCTCTTTTAACTCCATATAACAAAAACACTGATAACATATGCTTTATGCCACTGAGTGCTTATAAACACCACCAAGCTTCTTGATTTGATTCTTCACGAAAGTGTGATAGTAGAACATCCGAAATTCAAGTCTAAACTACCTATCCTGAAATGTAACCTGTTAAGAGCTATAAAAATAAATTAAAACTCGGACAAAGTATCATTTTATAAGGTAATTTAAGTTAGATAAGAAATGTTACGCACAGATAGTCTCCTCTTATAAAATCGCTTACGCGCTCTCATTACGCAAAATATAAAAATCTAAAAAACGTCAATGATAATGTAAAGAATCCAAAAACTATGCTATTCTTATTCGTAGTCACTCTATAAGTACTTTCTTGACTAATCACTGTTTTGTGAATAAAACATTGTGTGTAACATTGAAAAAAATAGCTTGGCCTTTAAAAAATTATACCATTTTTTCACACTGTTAGGTCATTAGGCCACTGCTGCCAAAGCTAACCTAATCAGTAGAGCACTCATTGGTGGGTTGTAATACATAACATGCTGTAAATAAAACTACTTTGCTACAGAAGCCTTCCGCATAAAATGATTTTTGCTTTCGTTAGACTGAAGACTACTATGTATTAAAAGTAATGCATAAGGACTTGGTATTGGCTTGATTTACAACTCTTTTCTTTTTACTCAACCCTACCATTATAAAAGCCATACATATTTAGGAGAAAAATCACTATTAAAGCATATCCACTGTTTTAAAGTGGAAATAAATATACGACAGATATTGCTCTATGCTTCTCGAATAATACTACCTTTCCAAAGTTTCGAGAAATTATCAGAGTTTTAAACTATATCTAAGAGTCTTAGCCTGGAATTTACACAAAATCATACAAAAATGATTGCTGTTTCACTGGGTGTTGTAATCTGTATGAATTGTCCATAACATTATATTTTAATTCTAAAAAATACATGATTCTCCGTAATTCAAATAAATTTTAGGTATTACTTTCCAACGCAAAAGTGTTCTTCGGTATATTACCACTTGCATTGGTTTCAGTGTTCAATAATAGGAACTTGTTATTTCGTCCTGTCATCTGTTTATCTCAGTGATATTTCACTAGCACATGTAATTATATAAATATCTCTATGACCAAGAAATTAAAATAGAACAATAGATATTACATTAAATCATCTAAATATTTAAATGTCGATTTAACCTTGCAAATAAAGTTACCATTTATATTAGGACATACAATAAAATTATAACTTAACCACACAAATATACTAGAATATTAATTAAATAATTACTTTAATCAATAGCAAGAGATAAGTGGTATGTGTTAACCCATCATTATAGAGTATTATGTCTTAGGTAGACTAACTCACAAGAACTCAACTATTAATATTCTACCAATTTGACATATTAGTAATTTTTGATACATAATCCAGAAAACTGTCATTTGTTATTTAGTTAATACACTTCTCACATAAATAATTCTTTACAGTTAATAACTTGAGAATTTCTCGAACATTGTAATTTCTATTTTATTCTATTGAGCAGGTCTAAATGGTTCACGATACTTTTTAATTTCAAATTTCTTCTTCTTATGAGATTTAATCTGTTCTGGTTAATAAATTCGAGAAATACCCACACACATACAAGCCTTTTCTTTCCTGTACAAGAAGATAAAATGATTTTTTTGACATTTCTAGTAACACACAACCACACAAACCAGCACTCCACATCAAATCATAACAACACAACCCAAATACCAAATCTTTTAAGTTCTTCTATACGTACAACTTCATCTAATTGACAACATCCATGCCATCACACACTATCTATACAAAACTATTATCTCATAACACTTGACAGTCCATCATACATAATAAACCACACCGAACACACACACAGCACACACAGCACACACCCACACTACCACACACGCCCAGTCAGCTCTGTCCTAACTACTATGCAAATCACACATACATTACACTACACCACCTCACACAGCCAGCGATGCACGAACACTCTCTTTACCTGACTCTATGTTACAGTAGTGGAACGAATTCAACACGACACTATAGTCACACACTATCTTAAATTCACTACAACTATACAACTTTTGATATCATTTAGCAAAAAAGTTTAATAATCATTACCATCCACAACTACAATGCGAGTTCATCAAACGTAGCACAACCTACACAATTACTTACCGCAAAAATTATATTACATCCATACACACACTACCAACACAGTTCATCAATTAGGTTTTTATTACTATACTATCATTTTATTTCAATTTAGTTTGGTACAATTGGCTAATGATTAGGTATGAAGTAACTTTTTTATTTCCTGGTGACAAAAGGATAATTTTAGAAATAAAATAATCTAATTAATATATAACTAAAATATAATAAGTAATATAATTATAAGGTATAAATAAAATTAAATAATTAATATAATAATATTAATTATTAAAAATATATATTATATAGTATATATATATTATAATTAAATATATTAATAATTATACTTATAAATATAATACATAATAATTATAAAATAATAGTAAATAATAATAATTAATAATATAATATATATTATTATAGTTAATTTTTCCTACCTCGGGTCTACTATCCAATTCTGAATAATTTTTATAGATTCCAAGCTCGTGACCACGGATTTCTACATTTAGTCCTAACACTTTCTAGAAGCTTATCCTTAGTCAATTGACATCACTATATTATATATATCTCAAAATCAATTAATCAATAATTGTAACTATGTTATAAAATGATCTTATCAGTAATAGACACATAAATAATCTTACCTGTTATGTTAAACAAGTATAAAAAAAGGTGTCATTTTAAAATCAGTAATTCACGTGTTTAAACAAATCATAAAAATTAATATGGATTATATTTGTAAAGTGACATTTCTAATTGGGCCATAGATAACGATAATATATTAATAACACTAAATTGTGAACAAAAAAATTAATGTAGATTTTATATTAACTGAATAAATCGAATGAGGTGCAATCTATAATAGTTTTTTTTTGATTTTTCAAATTTTTTTTTTTTTACAATTCAATTGTACACAAGGTTGAAATTGTAGTAATTTAACGGCGATTTACCATCATCGTAATATCAAAAATGCGTCATAACAATTATTTCATGCTTCATATAAAACAATCTCATAAAAAACTAAAAACATTGTCAATTAATAGTCTCACTGTAACTAAGCTAGTTATAGAGATTATGGTAAATATATATAGTGATGTGTGAACGGGCACTTTGTCACGGTACATAATAGTGTTCAAGTATTATATATTGTTTTATTTATGAAATTATGATCGTAATTCATTATGTTATTGAGATTGCAATATATCAATAATGTCGTATATTATTATTTAATATTAAGGTTTATTTGAACATATAAATTCAATTTATATTAATATTACTCTTGATATATAAATCTATGAATAAATGTTGAATTATTCTCATTTGAAGGTTGTCTAACTAATTAAGATACAGTTAATAGGGACGCAACTGAGCGAGAATATATAATAAATACAAAGTATTTTAGTCGAACAGTTTGAGTAGATAATGATGAAGAATATAGTATAAAACGTTTCATGTTTGGAGTGCATGATTACGTGTGCATGCTCAACTACAAACATGTGTTTACTTTAATTCAATCGAAATCACTTCAATAAGTGAGGGTAGGAAGAGTTAGGCGGATTATTTAAGCATGTGTTATTGGGGAATTTATTACCCTTCTTGAAACCGACGATATTTTTTATAGTACACTTGATTAAGGAAAGTTTTCTTTATTCAAATAAAATGAGGTGGAAATGAAAAATTTATTCATATAACAAATATGGAGTTTTTGGGAAGAATAAATAGAGAATTTTCGAAACTTATTGAGTAAAATATTAACCAATGTAGATATGTTGAATCACCATCAAGCAAAAAGTTTAATTAATTTGGCTTACTCTTAGCAAATTGCTTTTTCGCAATACGGAACTTTAAATGTCGGATATATTCCCCAATGCTTTCAAATATAGACACCTATAACATATAATAAATACTAATCTTAAATGAGTAATAAAGATCATTAACAGCATATAAGTAAGAGAAATAGTTTAAATATCGGTGCTATGACCATTATAATCGTCAGTAGGAGGGCGTACAGTATTTTGGGCAAATATCCGAAATGCAAACCATATCTGAGATTAAGAAAATGAATACTCTATAATCATTGCCTTCCGGCAAAACGTAAATCAAATTGTTGTAATAATCTTTTCTAACTCTTCAATTGTGTATGATCTAATTATTGTCATATGCTTGCTTTCTTATATGGGTATAAAGTATATAAAATTTCTAGGAGTATTTGCTAATATCTAACCCGCTTTTTGGGTTATGACTAGATCACCTAATATTAGTCATGTAAAAGCAGTAAATCAGTAAAGCACGTCAATAAGCAAAAGTCTTAGTTATATTTATACAAGCGATGTTGATATGCGCAAATTTGCTGATTAATATGGCATATATACTACGTCTATGCTATAGGTATGGTGTATATAAACCGTTATACGTAAAAAAAAAATAAAATTTTTAGTATATTATCAAAATACGGTATTAAAAAAAATGATAATATGTCAATAAAGTCTGTATCAGACGGAAAAGAGTAAATTGAAGTCGTAAGGGGGTAATTAACACTTGAAGGCCGTTAGATGTATAATCAAATCGTTATAGTAACCTGACGATGTGAGTTTAATTAAATTTCGACTAAGCCCTGCAATACTTAGCTGATCTTTGCTCTGTAAGCGATTCTATATAGCGGAATAAAATGATCTTCCATTGACACTCTTTTTTCGATACCCACCGCCGATTTTGGAACGCTGAATCGATTCGAAGAACAACCTGGAATTTTGGAAAGCTGTCGAAAAATTGCGAGGAAGAGATTTGCCGCTTCCTCGCGAGAATATTGAGAGTCTTCCTAATCGACCCCTCTGAGGGGCGCTCCTGTAACTTTTGCTATACAGGATGATGTCAAACCACCTACTCAGGAACTGTATTTGGGTGCTGTTCTGATGACATTGTGATTAAAAAAAAACTGACGACTGATAAATCTTCGATCGATGAACGAATATATTGTCATTGTCTGTACTCGCACTAATTTTTTTTACGATATCAAAAGGATTCAATTGGGGCGGCAGAACAATAAAACAGACGATTGCAATACAAATCTATGGGGAGCGGCCACAATAGAAATTAAAACATAGGAAAAATAAAAAGATTTATAAATCAACAAAACTTTGTGACAGAGCAAAAAAATTTTCGGAATCCATATCGCTACAGGTTGTTGCCTTTAAAAAAGACCCATGAGTAAGAACATGAATATCGATATTATATGGGGGCAGTATCTTTAGTTTCTACTAGACAACATCAGGGAAGGTCCTTCTCATCACAAGAATCAGTAAAATTAAAAATTTAACCTATACTCTTAAATACCGTAAAGCCTCGATGATATTACTTAAAATGAGAGAACTATAACAAACAAACTCCTTTTTGGTACCAAACGCCAAAAGCACTTTAGAGAAGAGTAGTAAAATACCTATTATACTCCCCATATATCACATCACACCCCGACCGCGAAGCGTGTACGAGTGGAAATGGAAAAATCTGTGTATGACTCACGCACTCACCCCATCCAAATATTACCACGATACCTCTTCGGCTAATGATACGCCTACGTGAGTAAAAAATAATATAATGACACTACCAAACTTGGAACTATGATCAGACTAATAGTCACGAGGAATATCCCGGAGGAGATAAAGTTAAGGGATCACTCTCGCAAGTTTAAGCCAGGTCGTTGCGTGGGCGTCCTCTTCGGGTGAGAACTCAAAAAAGTAAGGGCTGGAAGATGGGTGGGAGAGGTCATCCATGGCTACTACTTATTCTACTCGGTGAGAAAGTCTCAAAACTTAGATTGGGGTCGTTTTCGTATTAGTTAAAAGTTGCTACTAATTTAACACTGACAAGTTATTCATTTTGATCAAGGTGGATTTTAACATGAAAGTACACTCACAAATTGTCTCTAGTATAATTGTTAGAGTTGAACTGTAGTCATGACATAAGAGTGGGCTTAAATCCTAAAGGAACTCTGGCTGACTTTTATCATGTTAGCACAAGTGAGAAAATGAACTTTCTAGACATGTGTAATCAACGTGAGAAAACAAGTAGCAATGAGGTACAGTTCCCATTAGCTTCAAGAATAAAACATCGCTTTCCACCTCAATAAATTTTACAAATTTGTTACTAATTTGCATTCAATTGAAAGGAATGATTGACTCCTTCCGGAGTATGCATTTATTCAAATTTTATGTCTATAGCTCGAGGGTCGCGCCTTCAGATGAATAGTTTATTTGGGCTTTCTTATTACAACAAGATTATCATGTAGTAAAGTTACTGGCTTTATTTTTTATTACCTATATTAAATACCAATAACATCTATCCACCCCCTTAAAATAACATTTTCTACCAGTTTATCTACATTATATATCGTCTTCTACTTTTCTCATCAATTACACTACTAGTTTACCTGCTGATGGTTACTCTAACACCCAGATATGCTATCTTATAACTTTCACAAGTATTAATTAACGATTATGTCATAAAAGTGTACACTTTGCGATGTCATTATAGATATTATACCATAAAATATGGAGTTATGTTCAACATCAATAAAATAACAATTCGCATGAAAATGCTATATTCGCGTTGCGATAATAATTTCATTAAACTTTGAAACTTAGATACATATTAATATATGCTCTATCTAGTATCTAATAATATCAAGTATCTAATATATAATATTAGTTATTAGACTTCGAGTATAGTATATCTACAAGGGTATAATAGTTAAGCTACGTCGCATGTAGAGACCGTTGACAATATTAAAACCGTGAACAGAGAATTTCTCAATAATCAGTGCAAATCAACTATCCAATTCTTATTTTCACACATTAAGTTCGTTGCTCAAAGAATATATTTTTATCAACACTATTATGTTACTCATTCAGAGCCGATGCTTTAAATATCATACTCCTTATGGCGCGAGGATCCGAGAGCATTCTGTCAGAGAACGCCAGAATAAATTTAAATTTGACTCGCAGACTCTGCTCGTAAATTTATATAATCTGTGTTATAACTATTCTTGACTAGGAGAAATGGCGTACATGTGTGTTCAGCTTTGATATTGAACAGGAACAATTAATCAAGATCCAAATCTCTAATGTAATATAATAAAATATAATAAAATAATACACGAAGACTATATCATATAATGACAATCATTGCAGAAATCTAATATAGGAACAGGACTCCTGTGAGTTTGTTATACCCAGTATAAGATAATTTTACCTAGAGTACCGACTAGAGTTAATCTCTCACATCTAGGCGATGTGACGATGGTATATTGATTCAGCTTAATATATGTATGTAATTAACTATAAATTAACGATTATTAAAATTAGTATATTAGCTAAAAGTTATATGTGGGGGGTTAATCACTTACATTAGCTTTCTTCATTGATAAGTTTCACGACTAGCATCCAGTTCGGAACTTCTTAATATGAAAGTCTTTGAAATACAAAAAACTGTAATAGATTATTTGAATTCTCTAAAAAAGAGATTTGAGTTCAAGTGTTTGTCATTGTAACTAAAATGATAGTTTCAATTCTATCGTACCTTGAAAAGCAATCAATATTTATTATTGTAAAATTATGGTCTATGAATTGTGTAATGTTTAGCCATTATTTATAACCTTATGGAGATTATTTTAATAAGTAACTCTAAGTAAGTTTCACTTTTTTATCTTGTGAATTTCTTATGGACTTACGATTTAATATATCAAATAAATCATTTTATTTTCATAATGAGTTGTTTTTATTATATATATTTCACTCGTTAAGAGACTGAGAGAAATGTAAAAACCCCCGACACAATTGTTTTCCATTAATAAGATCCCAACAACGCTTTCTAGCAAATCAACGTAACAAGCACTGCACATACAAATCTAAACTCTTTGCTTCGTTTGAGTATAAACATTGATGATAGATACAAACTGGTAATAAAGAGTAAGAAGTGCTATTCTTATAGTTTTAACATTGACACCACTTTTCTTCTAGTATACATTACGTGCAGCGCATCAATTATATTTCAGGGTACAATGATAAAATAAGAAAAGTCTGTCTCACTTATTAATTATTATATCAATCCTATCGGTCTATTATTATGGTGTATCTATAACTTACATATAAAAGATTTTTACATTTGCACTTAATATATATAAGTACAATATCCTTAACATATTTTTGTACTTTTACTCTAGAAGCACATATCTATAGAGATTGTCCTGCTTTGCTTTTACATAAGAAAGTTTTTTTCAGTTCTATAAAGTAGATAACTCAAACACTTGCCTAGTGATATACACAGGGTCCCTCATCCGTGCTTGTAATAGAAGAATTACTAAAACTCTCATATCTTGGGTGGTGGGTGTAAGAGGGGGAGGTTCGGTTTCACCTACGGTCAATTTATTGGGTATTAGGGTTTATTGAGGTCAAGAGACCCTAAAAAAGGCCTATTATAAACTATTAAACTGTTATCTAAATTTCACAATTCACTATGGACTTCTCCTGTGAGCTAGTACGTAGGTAACGCATAATGTTTGGAGCCTTATCATCTCAATTTCTTATATGGTAGTAGTGAAGCATTTAGCGTAAAGTGGCTCAGAGACTGACTACACTATCGCATTACCATACACCATTTTATAACAACAACACACCGCATACACCCACAGTTGAGGTGCAGATTTACCGTGCAGCATTAAGTACGTTTTTCGTTAGATGCCATCTTAAAGTAAACTTACAAGGATTATTGTTCGTACTTGTAAGTATTCCTTCTTTCCAGCTAACTTACCTAATTATATATATATCTTTGATAGGGGGTCAATAGTTAACGTATACGGTAGTATGATAGTAGGTATATATAGCCCAAGTATATATGTATAATATACGGGAAATTATAGGAGGGTAAGATTGGAGATACTATATAATATATATAATTAATAATATATTAGGTATTATATATTATATATATATATTACATAATATATTATATATATTATACTATATAATATATATGAATATAATATATATAGTATATATATATATATCTATATATATTATATACTATTTGCAATTGCCAAGCACTAATTAAATATTATTATATTGTGGTTAATTTTGACGTCTCCTTGTATTGAGAGTATTCAGAGAATCTGGGTTCATCACATAATACTAGTGCTTTCAATCTGCAGGGTTCTTTTACAAAGTCGTTTAAAACGGTGATACTAAAAGCTATATTAAATTTTTTTAACATGCGTTAGTTAGTTATGTTATGCGGAGGTTATATGGTATATAGAAACCCGTCAATGTGTAAAATAAGCACACGTTGACAGGCATATCACAACGTGATTTAAAGAAGGCATACAAGAGGTAAGATAATATCTGTTTTATACACCACTCCTATTTCTTAACACAGATGTAAGATAACTTACAAAACTTGTGAGTGACTAAACCTATAGTTGAGTTATATGTATACAATTGTTTTTATTATTTATAATTTATTGTTTAGTCATTTAATTTAATATTTTTGTACTTTATTTATATATTGATATAAATATTGTCACCCCTTATGATTCCAAAAATTAGTACCATTTAAGTGTAAGGATATACGTTGTTAGTGTTATCTACTATGGTTGACTGATCCTATTATTGGTAGGCTTATAATATATATACTATATATATATATATATATATAATAATATAAATAAATAATATACTATTAATAATTATATATATTAACTATATAATATAATATTAATATATATTAATATTATATATTAATATAATATATATATATATTATAATTATTATAAATATATAATATATATAATACTAATATATCATATATATATATTATATATATATATATATGATATATAGAATATATATATAATAGATATAGTAATTTATAATATATATAAATAATATATAATATATCATACTATAATATAATATACTATATATATTAAGAATATATACGGTATAATTAATATATATATATATAATATATATTAATATAATATATACTTAATGTTATTATTAATATATATAATATATAATTATATATATATATAATTATAATATATATTAAATATTAATATATATATATTTATATATATATATATATATAATATAATATTGGGTGGGTGAGCGTTTAATTTTAATATAGATACCCTGATATTTAATTATCATTAATATAATTATATAAAATAATATCGATATATATCGATAACTCTGAATAATTATATATGTCTGGCGATAAATCGAGAAAGGCGATATGATAGTTAATTTATTATAAAATATCGATATATAGGATTTATATATCGTGAATATGTATTTAGTTTCAGCCAAGTTGTTTAATCATTATACTTATATATAATAATATATATTGGATTATTGTATATACCTTAAACATAGTATATCTTATAAATAAAAGAAATAAATATAGTTAATATGTTAAAATATAATTATTTTTCATAAAAACTGAAAATGAAATATATAATAATAAAATATTAAATATTATATCTATTATTTTCACGGTATATATATTATATATATTAATATATTAAATATATATTAATATATTAACATATAATAATATATAATATATATATAATATAATAGTAATCATAATTATTATATGAATCCTTGCTATACACTTCAATGATGTAGGTCTTTCGATGTAATTATATATAATCTAATATCATAGAAATAAATAAAAAAAAAAAAAATTCAAATAAAATAATAATAACCTAAAAACCTAAATAAATAACACATAACAATATTATAAACTGACTCAAAGGCCGAATCGTTAAAACTGATTCTGAACTTGCCTGTCGACACCCAATGGAACAATTCATCGACCGACTTTTGCGCTATAATATATAATAAATATTTTATTAAATTAAATATAATATTATTATATTATATAATATATAAGATATATATATTACGCAGACTGTAATTTCTAATTAATATATTTATATAAGTAACTGCATAGTAGGATACCGCATTAGTATGCGCACTAATCCAGTATCTAATTAGACGAGACTTGGTGGAAGTGCGCCCGAGCATCAGGTCGCAAATAGAAATTGATTCACTTAAATAGTCTTACTTTTATTATTAAATTAACTCAATTACATTCTAAAAGCATATTCAAATAACTGAACATTGAATCAATTACACTACTTCAAATACTATATTTATTATACCAACTATCTAAATTATAATCAAAGTTCACTAGCGTTTTCCCCGCTATAAGTGCTGTTATCAAGTTCATACATTCAGGTTGGATATTAATATTATATGATAATAGAAAATTGAAATCTCACTGCGTTAAAGGAAGATTCTGAGTATGAAATCAATATTTTATTATCAGTTATATGGAATGTGTATTGTTGATTTGATGATTACATAACTTATTTTATCAGATTATATAGATGTGTTATCAAATTTATTGTAGGTTCATTTACAATTTACAAAGTTAGTTTTGTTACCACCTCTTATATTTCACTTACTCTGCTTAATTTCTTAATTAAAGTTATTTCACTATTATAATTGCAATATGATCTGATTATTTTTCCTGCCTGATAAAATGTTATGAAGAAATCTTAATGATGGTCCATGAGTTATCTAATATTGATTTTAATGATTAATACGTCGATCGATGATGAGTAAAGTGCTTGAGTTTTGCTTATTGTAATGTGAATCTGTATTGGTATGCCTGGTCATTTCTTCTTTTAAAGTCAAGCGTCACGTCTCGCACGATAAATACTTCTACAGGCTTATGGCAGGAAACGCTATAGTATAATACATGTGAGAAATAAGCCGGCTATTGACAAATTATGTTAGTTTCAAAACATTTTTTAAGGGGTAGGGCATTCGATGTGGGTGGTAACGACATTTTTCGGAATAACCTTCCTGATGGCAATTTGGCAGAGGATATTGGACAGCCAGATAGGTGGTATTTCCTTCAGATAGGTTATGAGAGTGATAGAAATTTGCTTTTGCTTCCTTTAAGAGCTCTATGTGATTTAGAGAGTAAAGAGGAAATAATAATAATGAAAGTAGTTAATAAATAATGAATAAATTGTAGATTTGAGGGGAAACAAATACGTAGTGCATAACGCAACAAAACAAAAGCATGTGAGGCGTCCCCCTACTTCGTGTTGAACAAGATGAACGAGAATCAATGTGTAAGTTACAGTGAATGTTGGCTTCTATGAATATGTTGAAAAATGTTAAGTACACAAATATGTCATCACTATTACCAAGGCACTCCAAGGTAATTGAATTTGATAGGCTGGCGTCATACAGTGTAATGTAGATTGTCATTATAAGAAATTCGCATGAAATGTCAAATATTCGTGAGGGTTTTTAGTTAACAGGAATAGGCACAACAACCACGTCATTCCGACGTACTCTAACACATGTAAACCTGCAAAGTAGGAATGGGAACAAATTACTTTTCCATCAAACTCCATAAACAGATTCTATAATAGGTTGCTTATACATATTCATAACAGTTCAGAAAAGTTAAATAGTTTAGTTTTTAACGAAATTCTTCTGTAGTGGCAAGCTCTGGCATAATCCAGAAGCTTTGCACTAAAGATTCTTCTTAAAAGCAACAACTTAGACTTTTTCTTAACTTAGAAAATTATTTGGCTCAAAATTAAAGGGTCATATTACAGATTTCATATATAATTAATAGCGTCGGCGGGTGACCGGCGCAGCCCTTTAATGGAGAGTGGTGATGGTTTCGTTCGTCCGTCTCTACCAATAAAAACTTAAAGAACAAATATTAATAAAAAAATTTTTTGCCGCTCATGATTAATGACACGCAGTAGTCACTACTACAGTTTATTACTTAGATCACTCTTTACTTCTAAGAACAGGGTTTCATATTTTAAAAAAATGTATAAATAGGGGTAAAGCATATCCAATTTAGATTTTCACTTTTGACAAAACATAACTTCCTCATTTTTTCAATTCGTCTCGACACCTAACAAAAAATTATGGATGGATTTAATTATTTTTTTCGAAGTGTATACACTCTGAGTGATGGTAGCGTTTAAACGGCAATAGGTAATTTTGTTCCGAGAAGAGGTAGTAGTGGGCTAAGATCACCCGGAGGTCCTAACTTGGTCCGATTCCCCCCCGTAAAAATTTGATGATGGGGTGAAGCGGTACAATAACTTGTTTTTAAGTATTTTAAAAGTTTTATTATTCTCATTATATACATTTTATTTATGTTTATTATAATTATAATAATAACATAAAAAGTTACAATACATTCGCGAGAAATTAAAATAAAAATTGTGAAATTTATATGATTTAACAAAAATGGAATCAAAAAAGTGTCAAATTTGAGCGAGAGGGTGAATACGGACCACCGATTATTTTTAACTTCTTATTTCGATTGTATCATTATTGACATTTTATTACTTATTATACAATTTTTAAATGATAATAATTATATATGAAGTAAAAATAAAATATGATAAGTGAATTTAGACGTAAAAGAGGAATTTAAGGACAGATGGTCAGATTCACTCTCAATGTGGTCCGTTCACCCCCACGGTAACAACTTTATCATTAGAATTTATTATTATTATTTTTTTGTGTGCTTATACCCGACTATAGGCCTTTGCGAATTCAGAAGAAAAAAAATCTAAAAAAGGCATCCTAGGGAAAGTCGGGAGAAGGAGTTAGCTACCTACAAGTGGTCTCCAAGTGCACCCCCGGCCCGACGCTATAGTAGTATATCGGTTATGAAGTATTTTTTAAAGATTTTTCTTTTTAATACTCTTTCTCAGATTGCAGCTCATAGAAACAAAATAGGTTAATATCAAATATTATATAGCCTTTGAATTTATTTCTACGTTGGCTTATGATGTCAATCATAGTATAAATAAGATATCATATCTATGGTTTCAACTTGAAATCTTTGATAATCGTACACAAAATCTACTCGCAAGAAAATTCGATTTTCATTATCGGTTATATAAACAATAGTCACGGAAAGAATCAATCAGAATAACAACATACCCGATCATGTTAGTCTAGAAGAAAAGTACTCCCCCGATAAAATTGTACAATTTTTTTGTTTCTCGGCAGGGCGCAAGCTACTACAGTATATATTAAAACTACATTTATTAAAAAGAAATCGAAAAAAATTTCAAAGAAATTGTTTTGATACCATTTCTGTAATAAAGTGATTATAGTGTTATAATACAACTAGTTTAGCGTAATAAATTTAATTCACCTCAGCAAAGAAAATAGTACCTTGAACTAAAACCTGATATTTTTTTTTAAAAGAAAATCCAACAAGTTTGGTCAGGTCCCATACTTTAAAATATAGGCACCTAACATATATAATGTGTATACGGTCCGTATCTTAGTTAAAACTGATTAAGAACCAAAACTAGAATATAGATAAAAATTCATTCAAATAAAAAAAAAATTTTGAATACCTAAAATTATACTTCTTACCATAAGAAAACATTTGGCATTGTTTTAAACTGGGTGATGAAGATATTAGCAAAAATAAAAATTTGTAAAAAGAAAAAAGATCGATATTCTCCTCAGGTTCCTAATCTATTGTCACAATAATTGCTCCCCCATGCTTCAGTTGATGCAAATATCGTGGTAAATTTTCTCCATAAATGGCGTATATAAACTTTAATTATTTTACAGGCTATAGCCATTTTGTAGAACCATACAGCTTACTTGTTTGCTGATCATTTAATTGAGCCTGTAATGTATTTATAATCTTTCTTACATTTGAGTAACCCTAGTCTCGCCTAATGAATAAGCCCAAAACAATCACTGTCGTATAGACAAAAAATAAGAATAATTCTACATAACAAAAATGTTTTGTTTTTTTGGTTTTCGTTTCTCGAGAGCGGACCTCCACTCACAAAGGCGCAATAAGTGTGACCGTCCCTCTCAGGCCAGAACAGAAATACTGGCCCTGCAGGCTACTTGACGACCAAGTTCAATGGCCACCTGCACGTAGGAGTAGCCGTTGAAACTGCTCAAAAAGATGGTAAGTGTAAGGGAATTTCAAAACATGCAACAGCCTATGGAGAGAAGTGCATGTAGCCTGATTCTGATATTGGTCGTTAAGGTCACTGGGTAATCTTTGAAAGTATCAGATGACCAAAACTAGCATGTCAAATCTTTGAACAACTATTGTTCGTTGTTGACACTTTTTTAACAATATTCTTTTATTTATATTATATTATATTATATATCATAATATAGTATATATATATATATGTATATATATATACGTGAGATGATATATATATAATATATATATATATAGGGGGCTCTATTGAGGTATAGTGATAGGATAATAATGGTGATAATTACCTATAGCTAGTATTATTACGGATATGATCGAATGCGTTAAAGATAGAATAATATAATAGGTAAGTGACTTATAGTTTAAAACTAGGAAGGTGAATCGAATTACACGGATGTGGTGCGGGTAGTCGGTGACGGGCGGGTAGTAGTTAGTGATTGTGATTAGTTCTAGTCGGATACTAATAAGGTTTATATATATATATAGGGTATATGGTTAAGTGGGGGGTCTATCGGTGTGAGTGAGTACCTATACCGATCTAGTAGTTCATATTTAGTATAGTGGTCCCAATAAGTGGGGGTTATATGCTGATACTGTTTTTATTATAATGAGGTATTCCTTATCTCTAATTGTCTCCTGTCTGTCTTTTATAAATATTATATCTAGGATATGTTTGATATTACCTGCTTTATATGGTATCTCGTGAGATTATCGGGTTGGTATTCGTATAGGGATGTTGTTTCTATGCTAATATTTATGGTATTCACTAATACCATGTACTATTATAAATGATTAGCGTGATGCTAGCTGCATCTAGAAGTAGCGGCCCATTGAGGATATAATATATTTTTACTATTATACTATATATCCGAACGGAGATCGGGCTTATAGCTGTGGTATGGAGCCGACAACTAGTCTAATACCGTACAGTTGCCGCTCATTGTGCCCGCACGCGAATCCTGGATGCTGACAAAAGCTAGTGACTGGTAAACATGTGCCACAGTTTAAATCGCACCGTTGTCCGAAATCAGCAACGGGAAATTTTAGAGTACAAATTCATATTTCTAGAGTTCAGTAAAGAGTTAAGCTTTAGAAGTTATACAGTTGTCTTAAAACAATTTTTTTTTAGTTTAGGCTAAATACTCATGAGACAGTGGACAAACTTGCTCAAGTTTGCCTTAACAAACTTGTGCAAGTTCTAAGTGAAGGGGAAAATTTTGCACTTTGCACTACCATGAAAAATGGTGAAACAGTTTTTCGTGATTGAAAGGTGATTTGAAACTTGCTAGTAGTCATTGAACATAGCTTATATCTGATATAGGCATATTGAGCTGAGCTAATATATCTAGGTTCTTATATTATTATCTTATATACCTCAATGACTATATGGGCTATCTACATCAGCTATGTTAGGTATGCCTTTTATACCCCAACTTTTTATCACTCAAGTATTAATATATCTCTATTACAATTATGTATTTATATTAGCTACTACATAGCCTTTATTCGTGATGCTAGGCTCGACTAGGACGCTTACGGATAGTAGTATTTAGTATATCCTGATAAAGCTACATGGTGTACGCCCACCATACTCCTTTCTGACTTTGGATTTCGCGCTTACGGTTAGTACTATAATTATATTAGTATTTATATACTCAATAGTATATTATATATAGCATTATGAATTAATCGATTACTGGTCACTTCATGAGTTCATATTATTTATGAATCAGTTCATATTTTAGGAAAAAATTTCTATATGTTTCACTAAAAAACTTCTCACAGTTCAAAAGTTATAGTCAGAGACGTTAAGTTTTTAATAACAAATACATTCTAGTGGCCAACTTGCTCTGCATAATCCAGAATGCTTCAGTCATCTAAACGACATTTTTCTAAGAACGTCTTAACTAATACTCTAATTTTCTGAACCTTATGAAAATCTCATCTTTTTGTAACTTAGAGGAAGTGTTTCTCTTAGAATAGCAAACTAATCGAGAAAATATTTTAAGTAAATTTTCCACATATTATACTATATACTTAACGGTAAACGTGCCTGTAGCAGCAAGCTCACACATTTCACTCAGACCAAAGAATTTTCTTAAGTTCAAAAAAATTCTAAGCTTTACGAAGGTTACGTTCAGTTAAGCGTTTTTTAATACAAATTGTTTTAGTGGCCCATGCTTCTGGATAATTCCCCAGAAGCCTGCCATAAAGAATTTCCTTATAAAACTTACCTAACTTAATTTCTGAACTTAGAAATTTTTTGAACTTAGAAATTGGTTGGTCTCAAAAATGTGTCGGGTCCGCTGTCACAGATGCTTCTTACCATAATATATTAATAATATAATATATATATATATATATATAATTTATATATACTATATAATATATATATATATATCGTAATATAGATATATATCTATAATTTATCGATATATATATATATATATAATAGTTATATATATATATGATTATATATTTCAGATTGGTTATATTGTAGATATACTATATATCATATATATATTGTAGCAATCTAATTATATTCATTTTTATTGATTATATCAATATAATATCTATTATCACCTATGATGTATTTAGTGTTAGTAAACTATATATTTCTCAGTAAATACTATATAATATGGAGATCATATAACTAATTAATTATATAATACTATAACGAATATAATATAATATACTATAGTAATATAAAACTTACAAAAGGTGTGGCACCAGTTAATGAGAAAAGTTTTTAACGAAATTAAGATTCTATCGTTAATTCTATATTTAGAATCAGTTTAACTAATAAAAAATATTAACGACGTTAATTAACATATAAAAATGCGCTGTTAACGGTAACACGAATGTAGTCTGGAAATGTTAAATCGGGGAATGTCGTAACGTTAACGCGTCTTCACATATATGTAGGGAATATGATATTCATTGTTAATTTCTTCTATTAGAACTGATAATATCCTCAACAATATTAGGTGAATGATATTAAGTACAGATCACAATAATGATAGGCTGGAGCCTTAGCAAGAGGTGCTTTTGCCGCTGTCCTGAAGATATACGGTTCCAAAGCATAAATATCCTAATTAATTAAGTACTACTACCGGTGTTCCGTAAATAGAATTTCCCATTCTTCAATGCTTTAATCTAAAAGCATAAATAGCAATGATCGCATATCCATATCATACATCAAAGTGAAGAGTATTTTGCATAGTTTCGAATATGCACTTGCGCCAGAACGATTTCCTGATAGGTCGACATACCGCCGCTGATGGCGCGCATGCGCCTGCATTCAGGAATGTTAGTCTCTCTAGTGCGTCGCCGCCATCATTCGTGTAACAATCGGCCGAGCATGGCGTAAAGCCTTTCGTGTTCTACTAATGTGCTAGTGGATCTGTAATTAAGAATTCAACGGCGTATCGTTACGGTTCCAATGTTCCCTCGCAATATGACAAAAACATCGCCGCTTGGTAATGGCCATTGCAACTAATGAGTGTTTCTTGTTGTGAAAGGCAAAAGTACAGGGAACGCCAAAGTGACTGTCAGGAGTGTGGACCGTATCAAGGCCCTCGTTTCGTCATAGCCTAAGAAATCCGTCGGAAGCAATCACTGAACTGAAGGTGCCAAAAAGCGACGGTGTGGAAGGTGTAAGGGAAAACGTTTACGACTTGCTGCAATACCGTGTTGCAGTTCTCTGAGGCATGCTTTATAAGCCCTGACGACCTGGCACTACTGCGTTTTACTTTGCCTTTGTAGGTTTGGTTATGGTCGTAGAGCGGATATGCCTTCTTAGGATCGTATGTTTTTGCGAGAGGTACTACCTTTCATCCTCAGGGGTAATGGGTGGAATCTCAGGGATGAAGTTCTGATGTTGTGGTCGGGATAGAATCTGTTGCATGATATATACTTTGTTAGAACAGCGAGATGGTGGATGTCGCTCAAAGCGTTGTAACGATGTGTTCTGCGCCTATGAGGGTCCTGGCGTGTCGTGTGGTTGTGGGTATTCTGTAAAACGATGAATAAATTAGTACCAGGTCCTTGCGGCATTCTTTTACGCATAAGCATCCAGTTAACAGGGGTCTCGCCCTACTGATATGATTTATATAATGGCTTCTTTTTCAATTATTAAGGATGGAGCGGTAACTTTATATGGCACTAAGATGGACCCTCTCACATATTGGAGTCACATGGTGCGTGCGTGGTTAACGACTTTACTCCCCAGATCCGTTGGGATTGGTCATTATGGCCAGACGACAGACGCTCGTATATATCCTGCCCCCGGTCCCCCGGGACTTAACGGCATGCGATTTCTTCCTATCGGGCTGCCCAATTATACGCAGGAAGTGAAACCAAGGGATTGAACATGCGTTCCTTCCAGTCACTCGGACTGTAACTGCAATGTTTTTGTGGAGGAATTGGATATCGGCGAATGTTCCCACTTACACGAAGGGGGCACACTATTGAACATATGTGGAAAAACTCTTTCGAATTTGACTTCAATTTGATTAATGCTGTTGAATATGGTAAATAATTAACGACGTTATATTAAGCAGCGGCTGCGTGAGTCCTCAAAGAATTTATTTTCGACTCTGACTCCGCATCCGACTCCGACTCCTAAATGTCAAATTTGGATTTTCGACTCGACTGCCGATCTCCGACGCTCATTAAACAAAAATTTCGAACCCAACTCGCGACCCGATCTCCAGCTTTAAAGCAAAGAATTTCTGACTCCGACTCCGGACTCCCCGACTCCACTTAAACAAATATTTTCGATCTCCGACGCCGAGACTCCGGACTTCCCGTACCGGACAAGCAGTCCAAGATGCAAATTTTCGATCTCTGGACGTCCGAGATTGTTTGTTACAGAGAGCGTAAAAACATTTTCATTTGTTTTCAACACAATTTTTCTTTTTTTTCGCCTGCTTTTGAGGAAACGAAAAACTATCTACCTTTCGCAATACGAACCTCTAATCTCATAATGCTATAACGTAAAATGCCGTGAAGTATGACATAGAAGATCAGGCGCCACAATCGTAAACACAATTATCATTTTCAGTTCGAAACAATGAGTATAACGTAATTAGAATGGCAATTATTCATTTTATTTATAGAAACCAGCTTCATTATTAACAGTTTTTACTTCTCCTTCAATAATAATAAAATATCAATAATAATAATTATAAATAATCATAATAATAAACAATAATAGATTAATAAGATAAATAAAATGAATAATATAAATTTATAATAAGTAATAATAATAATTAGCATTACAAGAATCGCTTAAAAAGTAAATCGCTCCAACAACTATTTCAATGGCATAGTAATTAGGACTTTTAATATTTGATATTAGTATATATACTTAATATTATAATTTATATATATAATAATACTTTATCTATACAAAACCATGAATATATATAAATATTTTTATATGTTATATATATCAATACTAATATAAGATACATATATAGATATATATATATTAATAATAGTATATTAGAATTGCCTAAAATACATAAAAACTCATGAAAAGTTCACCTTTGGACCGACCTGTAATTATATGTGCAGTATACGTACACACAAATTGCCCAATATCTGAACAACATTATCTGACCATATCTTAAATGTTAAACTCTTTCATAAGTTAAATAAATAATGGACTCATTATGTACAATTTATAAACTTAAATAACTGAGCCACTAAATATACTTCGCCTTACTGATTAGATACTCTGTTAATAAAATGTTACGTTCTTGCATGAACGAGTGACATTAATATAACGCCAAAGTGATACTCATCAAGATAACCTCCCCCCCATATATATCAGTAAAAACATATGAGAACGTCATAGAATGTTGTACTCAAACCGCGTGTTGAAATTAAAGAAAACATATACTCTAACCAACACCTGATGAATGTGTGCCGATGGTTCACCAACGTTGGACTGCATTGTCTGCTGACTGCTATACTGTTTCAATCTGGACAAAACAAAATGCTTTCGTGAGTAACAAACGAACTGCTTACCCACCGTCTTTTTAAACATAAGGTATGTCGACGCACACCCTCACATATTTTTAGGACTAGACATATCAGGCATTTCACAATAAAAGTTCAAAGAGTGTCATGCTAAAAATCACATACCCGAAACTTAGTTAATAACTGGCTCACATTCTGTTTTTTAGACATCAAATCAAGGTTAACTCTGATGGCTCATTATGTTCAGGTATACATGTCAAACTCATTGTTAATGGTCTATATCTGAACTATGTATTCTATTCACCGACTATTTACAAAGAATCTATTGTTAAAACTCTAGCCTGCCGAGCTTACAATCTTGCAAACTTGGATAACTTTTGATGAAGAAATTAGTCGCATTAAAGTAAAATTTAATCAACTATGATCATCCATAATACTCAGCTGAAACTCTAATTAATAAAAACTCTTACAAAATTATATAATTCTATTGACTAATTTGATATTCTTTATGTATGATAAACATAAGAAATTTAGTATGTAAAACAATGTTTTTAATAATATTTTAAAATAAAATATTAAAAAATAAATAAATAGAAATTATATATCGCGAGCGTAAAGTTATGGAGCGCTAGCTGCGGAAATGCTACACACGGTATACAGCTTCACGCGTCTCGAACACTTCTGGTGCGCTCTCCTCTACTGGAGTGTAAATACGCTAAACCTTCCTACAACAAGTATTAATGAATTGACATAATAATAATATAAATAATAATACCTTTAAGTAGATAAATAAACGATTTAAGTTGAAAGTGAACTACATGAGTGATCTACTACAAAACCTGAACTAATAGCACTACATTAAATACTATTACACCAGGCCTCTGGCTATTATATATAACTAATAATTAAGCTTACGTAAAAGAAGTAGACATGTTACATGTCACTCGTACACACATCAACGGGTCTGGGACAAACGCAATTATAGGTTTACTTGTATAAATAATAAAATATAATAGATATAATAATAGTAACTAAATATATAGTAAAATAATCATATAATAATAAATATACTATATATATCATATAATAATTATATCTATAATCTATTAAATAATCTAGTAAATAATAAATAATATATATTATATAATAATATTATTGACTATTAAATATAAATTTAACTACTAGCTATAATATAAATTATTACATAATATATAATCTATCAAATATCTATAATAATATAATACTAATTAAATATTTTATATATATATATAATACTCTATATAATAGATAATATAAAATATAATAATACTATAAATATAATTACCTATATACCTCATATTATATTAAAACCATATTATACATTATTAACGTTACTGACATAGACTCCCATCCCTCTTGAGGATCACGATAACTAACAGCCTCGCAGAGCGTTGCAAACTAATGTATTACGATCTCCACAACCATCATTACATATGGTTTGATTTAGCATACACATTACGAAAGTCAAAAGCAAGTTTTTATTCAGGCACCGCCCCCCACACACTCAATATCTCAGCTCTCAACTCCAGCTCAATCTGACACCACTCCAGGGGAGTCGACAATCCTTTCTTCAGCACTCGACTTCTTTATCTTGCCAGGCACTCTGTGCCTTTCTATCTTTTTTCTCCTGGATCCAATTCCTAGGGGCTCAACAGACAACCCATATGAACTTGGAAACACCCTCAAGAATTCAGTTAAAGGTTCATTACATATGAAACTTATACAGTCATTTTAAGGTTATGCTAGTATGCCGGTATTCAAATATTACTACCGACAATCACCTGCTGGATTCCTTTCTGAGTTATTCTTTCTAAGTTATTCTTCGCCATTCTGAGCCTGTCGGCTGTTATATCATTAACCTATCTAGCCAATTATAACCATATCAAAGATTTAGAAATGACTCATACTCCACCCATACATGTTGAACCGTAGATGGCGATTAAACCCTCAAGGCCAAAACAGATCCTAAGCCTTTAACCACACCAATCCAGAAAAGAAGTGGCACAAGTTCTGAACAAAGAGAAGATACGATAATTATAAACTCCTTAAATGGCAGTGCGAATACGCCTCACCACTGATACCTCCTCCCTAACTTAACCAGAATTAAGCATGAAAAAAACTCAAGCAAACAATCATATAACAGGATGACACAACACAAACCCTCAACAACACCTTAAACACTATGACCACAAAGACAAATAACCCAAAGAACAAATACCTAGAACATCGACTAGGTACCAAATTAAATAAGCTAAAAACACAGTCAACCACAACACCCATGTCACACTACACTTCTCTATCCCACACAAATCACAGAAGCTAAAACAAATAAATTTAAAATAAGTAAATTATACAATGAGAAACCAAACACTTTGAATCAAATATATATTTGGTTAGACCGCAGATTAAAACAGAAATTCAAGATATTTTGGAATCAAAATCCACACCACCCAACCTACAAAAACAAATTTAACGATAAGACCAATACCAAATAATATACTAAAGAACAACCCTAACATAAATGCATATGAATTTAACTCGTACATAACATACCATACACTTGTACATCCTTAGCCAAATTGAGATAGCGGCAACACCAAACAATACCACAAAAAAATAGATTCAACATCAACCAAAACTGTTTTCAAATATACAAGTCAAATGAATAAAATATATTTGAATGTATTAATATTATTTCCCAATTTATCCCTCTAACCATCAATCCAGAACAACCTGGGAGATCACAGCCTTAAGCGAAATCTGCATTCACACCAAAATGTTCAGAGCATTGGGTTCTCGTATATTTACATATATATAAAAATCAAGCATTTCCAACAGAACTAAGCAACACAGATTAATAATAAATTAATAAATATATATATATATATGATAAATATAATCTACTATATATAATATACTACAATAATACTATAATAATAAATATATTATTATATATAAATATAATATAATAATATAATAGATATAATTTATATACTATATATAATATATACTATATATATATATATATATTATATATATAAATCTATATATAAAATATAGTTATATATAATATTATATAATAATAGTATATCGTATATATTAATATATATATATAATCATATATATCATATTAAAAAATATCATATATATATAAAACTAGTAAGTAAATATAGTAATAATATAAGTTATATAATATATATATATTATAATATATATAATATACTATATTAATAATACAATAATATACTATAATATATAATTATTAACCTATAATATTATATATACTATATATATATAACCGTATATATAATAATAATATAATACTACGACGATATTATAACCACACATCTTATACCATATATATCTACTATAATAATATATATACAGACTATAGATACTAATATACTACAAATAAATACCCGAATATAACTTACATAATATAACGCATAAATATATAAATATCCTATATAAACTATAAAATCAATATATAATCAACCATAATATATAATATAGTATGACATAGAAATACTATACTAATATATAAATTCATACTAATAATTATAATAAATACTATATTATACTCAATATACGTGATCAACAATAAATAAATACAATAACTGTACATACTACAATATATACAAACACACGATTCATATATAACAAAATAATATATATATACTTATATAATATATATGAGTAGTGACTGACGTGACTATAAACAAGCAGCCAAAATGATAGTACAAACTATGAAGCTTATACAATGACAAGTTATATAAGCAGCAAGTGCATGACGGTTAGACACTCCTGTACGTAAAAAAGTACACAAACGTGTACGATATAGGAAGCGTGTGCGCTAAGTCTCAATTCATGTCCCGGCGAGGCATCACATACTAATTTAATTAGAAGTCATGTCCTACCAACTAGAGAGACCCAAGATAATCATACTCTCTCTCAATCTCTCCTCTACTCCTCTCTCTCTCCTCTCCTCCTCTCACTACTCTCTCTCTACTACTACTCTACTCTTTCTCTCTCCTCCGTCTCTTTGCAGCAGAAGCACCTTGAATGAAGATGAAAATAATATAACATTATAATAATTATATAGTAGTTGTATTAATAATAATAATAATAATAATAATAATAATAATAATAATAATCATACAAATAATAAATACATTCAACAAAAATAAAGAAATGAAAATAATAATAATAATAATACATTTCCTTACCTTGGTCAGGCCTACCAAGGTCTTTTACAGCTTCTTCTGCTGAAGAGTTTGGAAGTCGGGAGGTTGAAGGCTGGGATGGTGATGGTGATCTAGGACCTGGAATCAAAATAAAAAGAATATAACATTATAATAATTATATAATAATAAAATAATAAAATAATAAAAATAATAACAAATTCAGCAACAAAAGTAAAGAAATGAAAACAATAATAATACATTTTCTTACCTTGGTCAGGCCTATCGAGGTCTCTTTCAACTTCTGCTTCTGGGATGTATCTTGTTCATGTTTTCTTTGGGTTGGACTTTTCTTTTTGGCAGTCTCCCTTGCCATCAAAATTAGAACGATAGTTGAGGGGTAGCTTTGACTTCTAGACCCATACGAACCTGTTGGCCAACAATTTTTGTTACATAACGAAGAAGCGTAAGCTCCACATCCTGAACTTTTGGTTGCGACATTCAACCTTAGTTTGCTGTAATAAATAGAAAAAAATACAATAATAATAATCATATAATATAATATATAATTTTATTTATAGATAATTAATTAGATAATAATGAATAATAATAATTTATATAATAATAATATAATTATAATTAATTAATAATTTATTAATATCATCATTATAATAATAATAAAATAACTTACGTTTCCTTATAGGAAGTTCACTTGCACTTTGGGAGCTTTACGCTTCAACTTTTTTCTATCTTTCGGAGAAGAAGGTGGAGTAATGTGCATCATAGACACGCTTTTCATAATTTCCTTTGTTATCGCAAGTTCTTTCTTGTGGGCCTTATTATATTCAGTTAAGGAAATGACTGCTAGAGCTGCAATAATAATAAAATAATAATAATAATAATAATAATAATAATAATAATAATAATAATAACTTTCTTACGTTTGTGGAGAGCTGTTTCCTCCCTATGCTTTGCTGCAGCCTCTCTTCTCAAAGATTTATAAACCTCTTGGTTTATATCCTCCTGAACTTGGTCTCTTGGCTGGTGGTGGTAATGGTGATCTTGTTTCTAACTTGTAGGGGGGGTTTTTAACCGGTGCAGCTGTTGGTGTTGATGCAGCTGCTGCCTGAAGTTCAATTTGTCTTGAAAGCGTAACGAAATTAGGTAAGTTGAATACCCAAAGAATCTCAAGAAATAACTGAAGCATAAATTAAAATACTAATGAAATTATAAAGGGGGGGGGGAAACAATTTAACTTTAATTTTGGGGGGGGGGGACGCAAAATTTTTGTTTACAGCATAACAATTTATTATTTATCTATTATTATATAAAACTATAATTAATATATGATTGACTATAGCAAAAATTTTAATAATAATAATAATTAATGATAATAATTACTCATGAGAAAAAGATAAGACATTCTATTTATTACGGTTTATGCATAATTATTATATATATTATATAAACTAATAACAACTTAATAAATATCCTATATTTATTTATATATATATATATATAATATTATATATTAATAATATTATTATATAATATATTATTAGTACACTGATAAGATAAGACACATCTTATAGAAACAAACATTTCTTACACATCGTTGCGTTTTGTAGTAGTGCTTCTTCCTCTAAAGAAAGAAGAAGAGGGTGAGGAGAGAAGAAGGGAAGGAGGATATGCAAAATAAGATTTTACAGTAATCCTGTGGCTGAGCCTTCTCACTCTACCATGAATATCACAGACATCTTGACATCTACGAAAAAATGTAATGCAAAAAAAAATGTTTCAGAAAGAAATCAAAAATAAAAGAAAATATTTAATATTTAAATTTTATTTTAAGCTATATGATTAATTTCTGTATTTTAAAGACATAGATTGCAAAACTCTCAGGAGGGTCGTGTGGAGCAAACCTTTTTTTCTGGAGCTCAGCCAGCATGCTAATGCTATATTTCATTGGAGGATATGTTTCTGTTTGAATATAAAATTTTCATTTTTCTCTGATAATAATAATGAAGCCTTTACGATACTCTTAATAAAAAATAATAATTATAAATAATAATTAAATAATTAAAATAATTTACAGATAAATAAAAGCATCATACGAAATAATCTACATTATAAGATTTACTTATCACTTACCAGTGAATCAGAAGAAAATCGCTAGTCAAAACCCCAATTCTAAAAATGGTTCTTGTCTTTTTATTTTGGAATGTGATGTTCCTTGTGTGAACCAGACAGGAATCTTCTACAATCTTTCAGTGAGACATTGTTTATAATACGATTCATGCTAGTTTGAATATAAATTTTGTTTATTAATATAATACTAAGAGTTATAATAGTGATAAAAATTTACATAAATTCCAAAATTCAACAATCAATTCTTGTTGAATATCCACTTATCACTTACCAGAACTGGAGCCCGGTAGAGTTTGAGTCAAAAAGTTACTCCATCATATGGGTCTCCTTCCAGACCGTCTCTCCGAAAGGCTGCTTATTGCCTACTGCTTCTTGCTCTGCTGCAGCTGCAGCTGTTGGAGATGTTTCAGTATCGACACATCTTCAAAAAGGTATTTCAGGTACGTGCACGTGATGAGAAGGCTTCCTTCTGTTGAAGAAAAGAAATAAAAAATATATATATATTACAGAAATTGCATAATAAAAAATCTCAACATACAACGAAATATGTATATGGATCATGAATATGAAATATTGATTACTCATCTGTCGGATTAACTTTCTCCGAAAGCTAATACAAGCCTGATGGAATCTGAAAATTCGCAAAAGCGCTGTTATGTCAAGAAGAGAGTATCTTCTTATAAGTTCTTTTTTTTCCAATTTTGGCAGGGATTGCTGGCTGGAGTATTTGTTTTATTATTTTTGGATTCAGAAGTTGAGGGTTGTTCAATAAGGGAAATTTCCCTTTTTTGAAAGTCTAAGAATGAAAGGGTAAAAATAAAGGTAAGTTACAGAAAAAAGAAATTTTATTTCCATTGTATAAATAATTTCTCACAATATCAAGCAAGAAATGCAAAATGAAAGTAAAACATACAAAGGGGAGGGCTAAGGTAGATAAGTAAGTTTGGGTTTTTTCTAATAACTGACCCGGTTCGGGGTAGTATTAGTCCCTTTCGGCCACCTGGCCCTGGCTTCCCTTTTGTTTTCATATGAAATCTGTAAATAAGAAAATAGTAGTCCAATTTAAATTAATTAATCTATTATAGTGTAGACCAAATAAGTATTCATTAGTTCTTATATTGAGATTACAGAATTATATGTTATATAACTGCCAGGACTCGTACTTCTGCCTTTCTGGATATATCAGAAAAATCAATGGTAATGCCCTCCTGCTAGACTTATATTTTTTTCCTCTATCATTTCTCTTCTTGATTTTCTTCTTCGTTTCTTCTATTTCTCAGTATGAATTGAGGAGAACATAAGTAGTGAGAGTTCTAGGAATTACAGCTCTTGAATCTTGTATTTCCTCAGATTCGTACTAATTAGTAAAGGAGCTTCAGCACCTTCTTTCCGTTTTTGCCTACTCATTCAGGAGGAAAGGATTGGAAATGCCAAAGTCTACAGCAGCTTCATTATTTCAGGTATAGTCTTTAAGTAAGAAAACTGCAGCTGACGTTTGTTACAGCTTCACATGCTTTCCTTAATTTCAACTTTCAATTACCCCGTCTGCTTTTAAGAAGTTTAAGAGAATATAAACAATATCAAAAAAACAGAATTGTAACTAAGGACATTAGAAATCAATCTTTATCTGTTTTAAATAACTTTTGTTGATTGAAAGTAAAATTGTTTCAAATTTAAAAGGGGATAATACATTCAAGATTAATTATTCTTATAAATTAAATAAATGTGATCTTCTTTAAAGCGTAAATAAAATTTAAATGAATTAAATTTATTTCAGAAAATGCTAAAATATAGGAAAACATACCTGTGGCAAGCTAATTTAGCCAATTTAGGGTCAAACAACCAAGATTCCTAATTAAATATTCACTTGCTTAATATTTCTTACATTTTACGCGCTTTTTTCCATCCATCACTTTATCTATACTTATAAATGTTTCACTTGGTATTTTTAAACGAGAAAGAGACTGAAGCTTTCAAGTAACTTTAAAACGGGGTCGGGTGCTTTTCTGGTTGCGGTAAACGACATTAATGGAAGTATTGCACATACGTTGCTTCAATACCACTCGATTCTATTGCTTGTAACGTTGCATTACCAATACATCAACGCTAGCAAGTTTGTATGCTAATTTTTCAAGTAAAAAACCCTGCGGCTCGATTCGCTTAGCGCAAACATTTTTGTTCTGCCCAAATGTCATTAATCTGACGCAAATGTAGGAGTCTACTTGAAAAATAAATCTTTTGCTTAAATACTTAACGTAAATTAAACTTAAATTTAAATAAAAATATGTTGACATTAAATCAATAAAATTAAACATATATATGCTTATATGTATTTTTTGTATGTATATTGATTGTTCAATACCTTCAAGCAATACTTGATAATACAATAATATATTATGTATTTTGAATTTATTAAGTATTATGTAATATATATTCTATATTTATGTATTTTTATGTATGTACGGTTTATTAAAACCGTAGAAGATATCGCATTTCTTTTTTGTTATTTCTCTGTGGATTTATCATAATATTTCTTATTTTATAGAATAAAAAAAAATTTTGCGCGTAGTTTGCTTAGTCTCAAAGTCTCATTGAATGGAACGTAACAAAATCCTTGACTGACATCCTCTTAAAAGAATGACGAAATTTATATAAATTTGTCTACTATTGTTGGTCAAATGGTTAGCATATTGGTGATCTTTACCATTTAAAAACTATATAATTGTATATATCTTCAAAAATGTTCAGGAAATAGAGTACTTACAACTTTGTTTTACCTAATAATTCTGGGATTCTCTGATTAATTATATTTATTTTTTAACTACCTAAATGGCCAGGTAAGATGAAGAGCTGGCATCACTACAAAAAAGAAAAAAAACAAAAAAGTCCAAACACTCAAATGTATTAGTTGGGAATTTCAAAAAGTTGGTAGTTATACAAGTAATACCTATCATTTAATTGAGCTTGTTACAACAATCAAACTTTTGTTTAAAAAAAAAAAAAATTTCAACCATTGGACTTGTAAATTTTTTTTAATGTGAAAAAGTTCAAGATGCCATATTGGCTGACTTACCACTTTAAAACTATTTTACCTAGGAACATGAAATGTTCAGGAAATAGAGTACTTACATCTTTGTTTTACCTAATAACTTTTGGTTATTCTCTGAATAATAGATTTTTATTTTTTAACTACCTAAATGGCCAAGTATGACCCCTTAAAAAAAAAAAAAAAAAAGTCAAACCAAAGTTTTGGGGAGTAAGTAATACATCATTTATAGTCTGTACAACATCAAACTTTTGTTTAAAAAAAAAAAATTCAACCATTGGACTTGTATTATAAAAAAATTTTTTTAATTTTCAACAAATTTTTGGTATCTTTTAAAAAAGTATTGGAATAATGTTAAAATATTATTTAAAATTGGTATATATTTTTTTCTACTTATCCAAATCAAAAAATTATTTAAGCAAAAAAGATGCATCTCGCAAACAATATTTAATAGAAAAAAAGCTCTGAAAAAAATTTTGATATTGAATCGAAATACATAAGTTCACGTATAAAAAAATATCTTATATCAATATTTTGAACGATAAACATTTAAAATAATTGCACCAAATAAATTTTTTATTACAGAAAAATATCTTAGCAATTTACAATTATATAATAAAAAAAAATTGTGTAGGGGTTCCCTGCACAATCAGTTCTTAACAGAATTTCAAATTTCTCCATTAAATGTAAGGAGTTATACAAAAAATTGTTACACTTTAATTTTTCATAAAAAAACTAATACAATTTTCTCTGTAACAAAAAATTGTTCTGTATAATTTTTATTAATAAAAAAAAAAAAAAATTCTGTTTAGGGGGAATAGGAGGAATTCTTCTCAACCAATATGCTTTACTGCCGAGCAAAAATCCATTCTTAGCAGGATATAAAACTATCGCCTTTAGAAAAATTTAGTCTGTTAAAGTTAGGCCTACCACATTTTTTTTAAAAATACATAAAATTTCCTAATTTAAATCTAAAATATATCCTAAAAATTTAAGATAATCTAAAAAATAATCTAAATTATAAAAAATATAAATACAATTAAATAAAATACATACAAAAAATATTTAAAAATGATATTTAACTTTAAACTTAGACTTACACTTACACCTATGCCGTTGCATAATTTTCTTATAGTGTCCTTTTTCAACATTACGAAATAAATTCGAAATTAGCAAGATTATTATTTTTGTTCGCAAAAAAAATGGAAACACTCGCGTTTTTTAGTTTATATTCAAATTTTATCGCTGTTAGTGTAATAGTGTAATTGTGCATGTTTATGTTGTTGGTGTTAAAATATATAATATATATAATTCAGCTCAATATTCGCATTTAAACAAAAGTTAGACGTAGTTATGGGGTAAAAACCCAATATTTGTGTAAGAATGAAGAGATACGCACACAACAAGACTACCATGAACTCTCTCTCTCTCTCCATATAATATTAATGTTAAATTAACTTTAATATGTTAGGAAGACATCACAATAAATATAAAAAAATTAATACAAATTTATTTAAAAGATTCCAATAAATAATAAAATAGAAAAAAATAGGGATTAACAATCAACCCTTATATAACCATGATTGTCTCACTGACACATTATATCATTAAAAAGCGCAATACACGAAAATCACGTCACACATATTCCCTATTGAAGTACAGAATATAAATTCCTCCCTTAATACAACACTAACCAGAAGTCTCCGACTTGGGAATTTGTTCTCCCAATACTATTCTAGTATGTACAGCTTGTGATTAATATCTCTGTTCTCGCTCTCGCTCTTTTCCTGTGTTATATATGTGAAAGAATTGTATAATATGAAATTTTTTTTCGCGCGTTCAGTTGTAAAATTTCCAGTGGATATTCGAACTTTCGTGTATAACCCATAGATAGAAAACAAATTGTAATGCGCAAATTGTATATATATATATATTTTCAAAAAAAAGTTATACTATACAATATATATATAATGTAGATAATCAGTAATATTATATATATATTATATATATATATATATATTAGTAGTTATATTATAATATATATATATATATATATATATTAATTATATATATTAATATAATATACTATTATATATATATAATATATATATATATCACTATAAAATCATATGTCCCTAATAGTTAGGGGTAAATATTAAATTTTGAATTAAACTTCCCCTACCTTAATTATTATCCCCCTATATCCCTCCCCTCCCCCTCCCGTCTCACCCTAATTATATAATATAGCGTAAAAATTTTTTCTCATTACTTACATATATATTGAAAAGCCAAAAAATATACCTAATCATCCACATGTCCATATTAACAGCCAATAACTTACAACCAAAACAAACTTAGCTTTAATATAAACAGTTTTATTAAACGATATTTATTACCTAACACCTCCCCCCTTACCCCCTAATGAAACAAACTGGTATTATTTTCCTCCTTAATAATAAGTTGTTGTAAAGTACATGTCTAATTTTATCTTAATTGATTATTTACTACCATACTTATTGATGACTCAAATGTTTACGTCAATTTAAACAAAATATTAGACGTAGTTAATGTATAGCATTTAAAATAATCCCAATTTTGTAATAATAATAATAAATATGATTTACTATACATGATTAAAACTTGTTAATTAAAATTTTCACTAGATATTGTAACCCATAACCCACCTATGTTATAAACCACCAAAAATCCTACTCACAGTTTAAAATTTCTCATGCAAAATGTCTAAAACTCATATAAAAATTACGGGACTAATATACAAAACCCTCCGTATAAAACTTTATAAAATATACTATTCTATCCAAAAAGAAGATAAACAGAAAAAAAATTTACCTCCCCTCATCTAAAACCTACTACAGACTGATACTGTATGAGGAAATTCAATATACAGTATTAACATTTATATAATATATATTATATATATATAATATTATGTGAACTCGTTATATGTTATATAATTAAAGATTTTTTTTTCTGAGATTTTACGTCCATAAAAAGAATATTTACCTATATATATATATATATATATTATATTTTCAAAAAAAAATTTACACATTTAAACATGAATAAATCTACCTTATATATTAATATATATAATATATATATATATATATATATTAATTATATATATATTATATAATATATATATATATATCATTATATATATATATTATATATATTTATATTATAATTAAATATTATATATTTGATTATATTAATATATAATTATATCATATTATTCATTCAAAACATTTAATTATAATATATAAATATATATATATATATATATAAATATATAGTATACATATTTTAGGGAAGTGTTAGGGTATAATAAATATTTATAATGTTGAAAAAATATTCCCCCTCCCCACCTCCATCCCTATATCTACCGTCTTATCTAAAACTAGGAAAAGCTTATTTATAACTTGTATTATGTGAAAAAAAGCACCAAAATACCTACCCACATGCCAAATTACAGCAAAAATTACTTTACAACCCAAAAAACCTAGTGCTTAAAAAAAATACTAATTTATTTGATGTCCGTCAACCTCTCCCTCCCCATATAAATGAAAAAAACGGTTTTTTTACCCTTAATAATAAGTGTGAAGCATGTCTCAATTATCTAGATCTTACCAATACTTAATGTAATTAATGAATAATATTTATAATTAAAGATAATAAGCCACATGGGTGCCTACTTTAGACTGGTTCCCAGTTCATACCAACTTAAATTAATTAATTATTAATGATAAATAATAATTATAAAATAAGTCGCATTTGCCCTCTAGAATGTCCCACCAGTCAATCCATAATAATAATAAATTTAAGAATAATAATTGAGAAGCCGCATGGCCTATCTTGACTGTCCCAAGTCAACCCATTATATTAAATAATAATTAAGTTATTAATTTATATTTCATAATTATTAATAATTGTTATGAGGTATTGATCTGGGATCAGTTCAGATAGGTCCCATGCGGCTTTTACTGAATTTATATATCCTTAATTTATTAATTATATGTATTGGTAATCATTAAATAATAGTTAAAGCAGAAATATAGATTATTAATTTAATATTACAATATTCATTTATAATGAAGATTTAAAAATAGAACACTAATACTTCTAATCTTGACTCTTTGAGTTTTATGAGGTGTTGTTAGGTAACACTCTAGTAATTGGATATACTACGTTCTTACTTTATCTAGTCTACTTTATATATTATATTAATATATAATATATATTTAATATATAATATTATATATATATATATATTATTAATATATATATATAATATAAATATATAATATATATATATATATATATTATATATATATATATTATATATATATATATACATATATATAATATGGACATACTACTAAATCTGATATATAATTTTATATATGCCAGCGTTTAGATTGTTATCGACATAGCAAAGATACAAAGTCTTTGTATACTACATGAAATAAAGGATATACATTTTATACCAATCAGCTTAAACGTTAAGCCCTGATAACGTATAAATTAATGTAATAATAGTAGTAAATATAATAATAATATAATATGTATTCGATTAAAAATGATTTAAATTCTATTTGTACATTTAGGCTAAATAACTATAAAAACAAAACCATTATTATATAACGGGTTTGAATGCAAAATCTTCTCATGCACAAAAATAAATTTATATATATAATATATATATATATATATATATATATATATAATATATTACTATATATTAGATGTATTAATATATATATATTATTATATTAATATATATATATATATATATATATATTATATCGGCACTTTTCATTAGGGGGCTTGAGCCGACGAGGGAACATAGGGAGTAGGGATTGTTTTTCCATATACTCCGTAAGTGGAGTAGGTCACGGAGGAATCACCGCGCACCCATAATACCAATAATAATCCATTACCCCGTAGTTTCCCCGGAAGGTAACCAGAGTGAGACTCCTCCGACTCTCTAGCCATATCGGGGCTAGGTATACCTCTTGTATAGGTATTCTTTAGTTTTAAAACACCACCATTTATTTAAAGTAGGCAACGTATAGAGTTTAACGTTAATTTAAAATAAGTTTAATAATTACTCTTTACTTAACATATTTTAACTTTTTTAAAATTTTCAAGTAGTTTTTCTTAATTTTTTTTTATAAAAGTTTTTCCAGACTAACGTTTTTTCCCTTTTTATAACCTCGTGGGGGTGTGATGAGGTGAGGCTATTTTTTGGATTTTTTTTTTTCCTCAAATAAAATAATAATATAAATTTTTATATGTATAAAATTTGCCGATTTTTTTTTTACTTTTGATAGCCTCTACGTGCTTCATTTAAGTTGCCTGATTATATGTAACGGACAATCTAACTCTACTGTAACCATTATATATATATATATATATATATTTATTATATATATACTATATATATATATATATTAATATATATTATATATATTATAATATATTATTATATATATATAATATATATATAATTTATTTAATTATAATTTTATATATATTATATATATAATATATATATATATAATATATTATTATAATCTTTTATCTTTTCTCTTTTCTTTATCTTCACCTTCCTCTTTGCTCTCAAAGATTGTGAAGGTATATAGGATGCTTTTAATCACAAGTCAATATCTGGTGAGATAAAGTGAGATAAGCTCAAGTATTAGATATATAGGTGAGAAACATGAACAAATCGTGATCGAAATAAGTAAAATCACGCTCATCATATTATACCGCTAATATATCCCCTCTTTTAACCATTAATTAGTATGATGATCGTCTACATGAATCAGAAATATTCCATCACTCACTATCTTTTGAGCAATCATGGTGAGACCGCGTAACGGACCCTCACTATGGTAAACGGTCAATTGTAGGGCTCATCCCTTGCCCGCATTCTCTCCCACTCATGCTCTCTCTCTCGCTCTCCTCTCTCTCAAAACCCCGCCATTCTTCTCCTATCATGCACCTTTATTCTGCCTCTGCCAAACTCACATTTCTTCCTTCAGACATTCGTTCACCGATACTTCAATCCACTTTCTCTTCGGTGAGTCACCACTGTCGGTTGATTACCAACACACTCACCTCTATACTTCCGCTTAATACATCCGCTTAATATCATTCATCCTTTCCCATGACCAAACCATCTCATATAAATTATATCTTTCATTTTATTCTTCTCTATTTAATACTCACCTTTCTTCACACCATCAACTCAATCTCTAATTACGTTCATTTCCTTACTTTATCAATTATCTTTACTCACATACCTGCTACACTCCTTAAAGTGAATTTAGTTCTCCATCTTAGAATCACATTGAACTTAGAATCTATACTTTCTTTATTCCAGACCATGTCTTCACTTTACCATACAATAACACAGGTAACATAACATAACCTCTCATGTTAAAGACTTATAGCACTCACTTCCAAGTAACTTAGTATCCCTTTGCATTCATACCAACGATTTAATTTATGCATCCAGCCACCTTCCTGCCCATTCAAACTTTCCTACTACACTCTGCATCGTTCCTTCCCTTCTCTTTTCATTAAACATATACCCTAAATATTTAACTCAGATACTTGTTCTAGTCGCTCACCATCTAAACATAACTTCACACTGAGGAGTATATAATGTAGTTCTACTATCCTCACTTATAATCATAACCTTACTCTTATCCTAATATTTATAACATTTTCAAGTGACCTCCCTCCTTTCAACACACGCTGTATACCATAATAAATCTCTCTATCAATATCATACTCAAACTCTCTTTCAGATTTCGTACCCACACAGAACCCAAAAATCGATTCCGCATATATAAATATTATAATATATATATATATATATATGATATATAATTTATTATTAATATATTAATATATTAATATTATATATAATATATATATTATATAATATATATATTTATCTATATATTATTAATATATATATATATATCGCGTTATACTCACGTCAACTCAATCTCTCTCGGGGATAAATAATAAAATAATTATATATATATATATATATATATATATATATATAATTATATATATATATATATTATATATATATATATATATATATATATCATATATAAATATATATAATATAAAAAATATATATAAATCCAAAATATAGCATTATTCTATATAATAATATAAAAAATCAAAAAATATAATTAACCCAACCCTGTTATATATATATATTAATATATATATATTTAATTAAATTTATTATTTTTTGACGGGATAAAATTGAGGAACCAGTGGTATAGATAAATTAGGTAGATAGCTAAGAGGTGACTTGA